>JANHFQ010002176.1:36445-53195 GCA_032468035.1 Aparallactus werneri
GGCAGGCAGGCAGGCAGGCAGGCAGGCAGGCAGGCAGGCAGACAGACAGACAGACAAAATGGTTTGTTATACTATCTTGAATAAAAGGTACAAATCACTTAATTTTTTAAAAATGATATATCATCATATGAATGAAGTTATGTCAGATCAGGTCTGGAGTAATTAATCACTCATTCTCCTTCCTCAGAAGTTGTGGATTTTCAAAAAAAAACCCAATCTCCTGAAATTATTTAGATACAGGATAGGTAATTTCTGGCCCTGCAGATGTTGTTGAACTCTGTCAGCCTTCACCATTGATGACAATTCAATCAATCATTTGAAACTTTGGAGTTTCAATTTAGCAATATCTGCCGGACTATAGGCTTGTGCACTACATATTATCTTGGCAACACAGTACTGTATTCTGAAAAACATTAATTTGGGGGGGGGATCTGAAACCATGGAATCTCTAGACACATAAAATGCATAGTCTGTGTCCAACAAGAAATGAGACTTGGAAAATAGTGCTCAGATTTTTAAACTATTTTACTTAAGTCTAATTTATGCTTATTTCTGCTGGCTACATTTCATTTGAAGAAGCCTGCATGTTTGGTCTTCACATTATGTATTAACTGGATTTTCTTTCGGGGGAAAAGGAAATAATACCCAGAGATCTATGGAGAGTCTCAGTCATCCAGGTCACGGCTGCCCCAAAAGTGCTTTTTCAAGAGGCAACTGGACTTTCTGGTAAGTCCAGTACCTCTTGAAAAAATCCAGTTGCCTCTGAAAAAGAACCTTTGGGAATCCCCAGAGGGCTCTTCCAGCTCTGTAACTGAGAATGAAAGAATATTTGCACTATCTGCATACAGTAAGGAAAGGCATCGCTGGGCAATAGAAGCTAGGATCAGAAATTACTTGTTTCATAAGTTTATATGACATTAAACGAAAGAGGCCTAATATACAATCACGGTTCACCTTTTGTTTGAAAAAACTGGGCATGTTAAACTGTTCTGAAGAATACAGTAAACCCTCATGTTTTTTGAATGGCTTCCATAGTGTTTCTGTTTTCCCTCTCAAATTGTAGGAAACCACACTGCATCTATGAATAGGATCCTTATTAGCTAATTAATTAGATTAGCCAAGGGTACAAAGTAGTCTGGACAGCAGCATAAAGGAAAGAGGAGTGGGGTGCAATTTGCAACATCTTCCTGTAGGAAATACAGAGGTTAACATGGATGTTTGAACATGACTTCAGTTCAGCTTGTTTGCAGCACAGTTCTGATAGGTCAGCTTGTCACAAGGCTTCCAAGAAAATGATAGGAAGTGACAAGCTGAGAAAGCCAGCAGCTCCTCCTTTTACATGGCCCCTGCCCAGCCAGTCTAATCCATTGCCAGCAGCATATTCCTGACCCACATTTGGGCTCTCCTGCTGCGTTGCCCTGGTAACTGGCCAAATTTAAAGCAACAAGCATGCGCTAAAAGCTTATGAGAACCCTCTGTGGGCTGTTTTACTGAAGCTTCTTGTCCGACTAATTTGGTATGTTAGCATGGTTGCTGTACATTGCACGGAGCATCTGCTTTTAAAATGGGAATCCCCATTCATTATGAATTTCAGAGTGAGGGGGAGAAATATGGGGTGAAAATCCCTTTGAACCTTTCAGTCCAAATCTTTTCTTCTTCGTTCTTTTTCTTCTTCTTGTATTTTTGCATTTGCCAAGTTCAAGCTTTTCCTGTAGTGCTTTCAAGGCAGGACCCTGTGATTCTGCTGCAAAGACTGATTCTGAAGGATCACCATCAAAACTTCAAAGGTTTATAAAGAACATGAGGCAATTTCCCCTACCTTCGATTCTCTCCAGAAGTGCAGTCTACAATTCTGGGAGATCAGCATTAGCCACACTAATGGGAGAAATCTGGAGAAGGCCACCATGTAAAAAATAACCAAGTTGAGAAAGACTTGGGAGAAACCAGACATTGGAACCAGCTGGCACGTCATGGCCATCTTCTTCATTTACTGAGAATTGCAATCTGAGTAGGGGAGTGGGAGGCAGGAAGTCACTTTCTGAACTGATAATTTTGCAGAAAGGGAGCAAGAAAACAGAACGGCACAGCCAATTTGCAGTAGTTGAGATAATTGGTTTGGAATAGTGGTTAAGACACTGGCCAAGAAACTGGGGAGCTATAAATTCTAGGCCTCCCTTAAACATGAAAACTGGCTGGATGATGTGAGCCAATCTCAGCTCAACCTACTTTACAGGGTTCTTGTTACAGCAAAAATAAGAGGCAGGAGTATGTTCACCACCCTAAATTGTACATCAAAAAAGAGATAAAATTCTATTATATACACAACCATGTAAAATCACAGCTGCCTCTTTAAGTGGTATCATATTTCATTCATACTGAGTTCTTCCCAGGAACCTGGGATGTTATAACATCAGCGTTGTAAGTGTGGATCAAGAGAGTAGCTTTTTGTAATTGCAGATAGAAATGTCTAGATTTTCTAAATGAAGTGCCATCCAAGTTTTTTGACATTGCACCGATAACCAATGAGACCATCACAGCTGGTGTATTCCATCTTTCCATTTGATTTTCAGATCTTAATACTTTGTGATCTTCTCCAAATTGTTGTTGTTGTTGTTGTTGTTGTTGTTACAGTCCTCAGCAGTAACCATTTACCTGCTAGAGCCTCCTATAAAATTCATATCAACCTGAGCCATAAATATTTCAATCTGGCTAGCCATACTTCAAATTTCTTGAATTATCCTGAACATTGTTTGCGGACTGTTATTTAAAATAGGTGCAATTTTAAACAAGTAGGAAATATGAAAGAGGAATATCCTAACTATTTCCTTGTTACCTGTTGATCTATAACATGTCAAGTCACCTTATTAACATAAGAAAACATTTCAGAGTGGCAATCAGAAATGAGCTACACACGCAAACTCAGGATTCAAAGCTTTTCAGTGAGCACATCTGGAATTTGGAAAGAAAGCATGTTTGCTTCTTTATTTATCTGAAATGGTATATGGTTTCCTCTTTGAAATGGGGGTTGTACTAGAAGAACTCCAAGGTCCCTTCCAACTGTGATTCTGTTATTTATTCATATGTTTATTAAATTTCTACAGTGCCCAACTCCAGTGACTCTGAGGCGAGTGGCGTACAGGAAGTAAAAATACATGACAACAAACTAAGAAAAATAAAGGAGCAAAAAGATGGCAAGAACACACAGATTTCTCAAAAGGGGTTGTTAGAGCCCTGGATGAGGAAAAACCAGCTCAGAGGCAACCCATGCAAGACATAATGGCTACTTATTCAGAACATTTCTGATTCTGGGGCTGTTGTATGCTTGGTTCTCCACGGATGGTGTTTCCCCATGGAAACAGTAGTTGAAGTTTGAGATTCTCATGGCTCTTGCAGGAAAAGCAGGTGAAAGCATAGCCAGGAAGATCTTTGTTCAACTTTGACTGGTGCATCATTGTAGCTTTATCTTAAAAAGTGAAAAGATGTTCAGTCACACCTTTGTCATCTCTTGTATGGATTATTCTAAGTTGCTTTTTCTGAAGTGCCTTTAAAGGCTACCCAGAAAATTCAACTGCCATAAGATACAGCAGACAGAGTAATTATGGGATGTCCTTGTTACAAGGATGACCTAATGATGGTGTTGGTGGGCAATTATATTGTAAATAGGAAATATGCATTGGATGAGTAATCCCAGTCTCAGAACCTGGGTGTCTTCCTGGTATTTAACTATTATCCCAACTAACAGAGTTTCTGAGTAACAGTTTTGTGGTATAAAACAATTTAATATTCAAGCTGAATAGATCATCTTGTGTAAGCTAGACTCAATCAGAATGAGATCTTGGGCTTGGTGTTACTGTATGTCATGCAAGTCCAACTACTGTGTTAATTAAGTGTTATTTACACCTGAATTCAGTCAAAAATGATTTATTCAACAAACCAAGATTGACAACCCATGAGCCCAGCCCATGTGAACATCATTGGCTTCTGCCGTTTTTTCTTCAGCCATTTGGCCACTTGCCCCTCCACAACAAACACCATAAATTATATAATTTGTTACAATGGGAAATGGCGGTCCAACACCAGCAGGACGTTGGAAGCAAAATATCTGACCTATCTCCACATTGTTTAAAAGTGGCTGTGAATGGAATAACATTCTATATTCAAAGTGCAACTCTGGGGCTTTTTTATCTGAGATGCATCCAACCATAGCTAAGTCAGGAAAATGGCAGGCAGGAGGAATGCAAAGCTCAGGGAGAGGCAGAGAAATAGCAGGGCTCAGTTGGACTGGAATCAAGCCTGAGGCACATTTGCAGAGCCAGAAAGGAAGAATATACAGTAATCAGCCCCAAAAGCAACACAAGAGTTTTGCTGCACAATACAGTACGTGGCTCAATGCTTCCATCACCACAAATAACCTCGTGTGCAGACAGGCTATTTGTTATGGCCCACCCACTCTCCTTTTTTTGTTTTCAGAATATAGAAGCTCCTCTACTCCGGTAATTTAAACCAGGCGAAAAGCTAATCTTGGGGAAACATTTAGAAAACAAAAGTTTTCTAAATATTTTCCCTTGAAATACCATGAGACTCAAAGTCCAAAACATTTTAAAAACATGAAATCACCTAATTTTTTTCTTTTCTTTTCTCCCCCTCCCTCCGATTTTTTTCTTCCTATCTAGGTAATATAGGATTTATTTTTCAATATTTCATCTGTTACATAATAGGTGTTTTCCTCACAATTACACTTTTATATAATACTAGCCAATAACCTGGCTTCACCCGGGTATTTGTTTATCGGAATGCTGTATTAGACAGGAAAATCATGTAGTCGGGCCTAGCTCTAGAGTAGTAGCTCTATGGGCCTCACATTGCTCTCTTGCAAAGCGTCACAAGTAGAGGGAGCCCCCTTGTGGAGTACTGTGAAGCCATTATCACTATTTTTAAGGCACAGAGACCCCCCAACGGGTGTTAGGGGTATGTTACCCCCACAGTGTTTGTTCCCACCCGAGTACCAAGTTTGGTTGAAATTGGTTGAGCCGTTCCAGAGTTATGCTGGAACATGCACACACACACACATACACCCAATTTTGTATAGAAAAGAGATATAGTTTATACATAATATTGCATATGAATATTTTTAAAACTTTCATCTGCGATCAAACCTTTTAAAAAACTTATTTAAAAATACATTTTAAAAATTAGGTTGCCTGCCCCTAAATTTGGCTACCACTCACTGGGGTCTAAATTTTCTCAGTGGCCACTGAATAATACTGGCTTACTGTTGGAAAGTAGAAAATCAAAGGGGAAAAATAGAATGCATTATGGCACATAAGCTGGCTGGAACCTTGAACTGGAATGTTCAACCCCCACAATTTCTTGTTGCAACTCCCATTTGTATCCCCCTCCCCGCCAAATCCTCAAAAATTAAAATAGTTCTAGAAAAGAGTATGCTGGGTTATGTCTAACACATAGCTCAAATGTGCTTATGGGGAAAAACAGGTTAGAGGAAGAATCAACTTCTAAAGTAGGTAAATAAAATTGTGTCCTGATGAACTGAGAATGTGTAAAATTAAGAAAATTGGGTTATTTAAAGT
Source organism: Aparallactus werneri (assembly GCA_032468035.1). Classification (NCBI taxonomy): domain Eukaryota; kingdom Metazoa; phylum Chordata; class Lepidosauria; order Squamata; family Lamprophiidae; genus Aparallactus; species Aparallactus werneri. Next base: position 42,034 of record JANHFQ010002176.1, read on the forward strand.
AGATGAAAGTAAGTGAAATCACACCAACTAATCCTGTTAATTATCTACCTCTAAAATATCAGTGTTGTATAAGGGCAGGGAATGAATACTGTAGTCTCTTGCTTCTACTCTTTTACACACAAAAACCAGTAGTTGGAAGTTTTTTCTGGCATGGAGACAATGTCTATGTTCATATTTAACCATAGCTTACTCTATTTACTGAAATCTCTGATCCATGAAGAAACCAACACAGACACTTGGTCTGAGTTCTCACAGCTGATAGACTATTCTGTTAACTGAACAGTCCTTATGACTGATTGCTTGGTGACCACTTGAAGTTATAATGGACCCACCAAAAGCTATTTATGACCCAATAGCCTTGTGTGCCCACACGTGCACACACAGAGTCCCATAATTGCATTTTGGGCACTTGATAACTGGGTCATCTTTATGGCTGTTTGCAATGTCACATGGTCAATTGAAATTTTTGAGTTTTTTTGCTGGTTTTCAGCATTTCCGGTTTCCAGTTTAAAAACAAAAACCATTGGGTAAAACTGATTCACTTAATGACCATAAAACTTGCTTAATGACTATAGCATTCATTTAACAACCACAGGTCAACAACAAGGTCATATAATCAAGTCCAGTCACTTAATGGCCATAGCAACTTTGAACCATAATTCCAGGATCAGTTACAATTGTTATGTTGAGGACTATCTGTAAGATCATCTAATTATATCAATTGGTCAACGGGCACCCTCTGTTCTTTACAGGAAAACACAGAATCCCCCAGGACAGCCTTCACATCCCAGACATCTTCTAGATCAGTGTTTTCAAACTTGATCTTTTAAGATGTCAACTCCTAGAATCGTCTTTTAACGACCCCATAATCCTTTGCAGAGTGGGAGTCTGGGCAACTGAATGGAGCTGAGTGTTTGCTGGCCAGATGCCCTTCCTATAGCCAATGCAGTTTTTTTTCAGCAGGTATATTCTCAGTGTGCCCAGGGAAAGAAATATCTGCCTCTACTTAGGATTGAACTCACAGCCTCCAGATTGTGAGGTGAGATCCATGTCTAGGCCACTGCACCATTCACGTAAATGCATAGAATGTAATTTAAATGATGAAAAGTAGCATTTGACTTGGCCTCGACTTTTTTTTAAAAATGTGTCTCTTTGTATGTCCAGCTTGCTGCCAGAGTACTACTTGTAGCAAATACAAAAATTATGTTCCCTGACCTAGAACCTTATACAATCTGAGTTCTGGTATGGCAGAATCGGTTTCAAGTCCCATTTCACAGAAGAAATTCCAAGCATTCTAAAGACTTTTTACTTCTTCTGAATGGACTGGACCTCTGAACCACTCCAAAAGCTTCAAGTGGTAAATACATGAAATACATTCCCCTCTTCTGCAGTGGACATCATAACCAACCTAAAAACCAAAATATAAGTCATCCTCCCCTCTGTTGTTTCAGTTCAAATATGACTCCTCCCACTACAGGACACAACTGCTCACCCATACGGGTTATTTACAAATGAATGTGGAAAAACAATGAAACATTGGACTGGTGCATTTATTGTTTTTTGAAAGTAGAAATAATAAGTATTTCAGGAAAGGAAAAAATCATTTTAAAAAAATCTTAAGATTCATATTAAGAACATTCTATATATGAAGGGCTATGATGTCACTGAGCAAAACCTATAACAGGAAAAGAAAAGATCTTGAGAAAATCTGGGAAGATGCAATACTAATTAAATTTCATTACTAATTAAAGTGGGCACTTGTGCCTGCCTTGGGGTAACAGAAGCTACCAAGTCACTATCCCCACTGTAGGCGTGGCAGGAGTGTCACAGGTCTGAAGCTGCAGGGAGAGTTTTAAGATCTTCAGGTTTCTGTGCTGTTGTTCAATTGTAAGAGAAACCAGCAGTATTGGTATCATTGCTTTACCACTTCTTCACCATTGCAGTGTTAAAGAAAAGGGAGAAGAGGCATGCAAGGAGCTGCTGGAGACATATCATTCCTGCTTGCGGGCACTGGGCATAGCTCACCCGGATCTAAAAAGCAGTCCCTAGGTGAGTGTCCCTATGTTGTTTGAACTTCAGGGGTAAAAAGATTGGTGGCAGCATTCAGTGAGAACACAGTTACAATATAGAATAGCTGGGCTATGGGAAATTCACTTAGTCAGAAAGAGGGAGTGTGTAGCGATTATAGTATTTTGGAGGAAAGGATTTCACTCTTTTCATTTTATTTAAAAAATAAAAGGCATATAGAAGTGTAGAGTTACTGCAATGAAAATGTTATCCATTACTCTATTGTTAAATGCAAGCTTCCATGATATCAGGGTGCTTAACAGGGAAAACAAGACATAGGAATATCAGGAATGTGGGAAGAATGAGAATCTCTGTTAGTAGGGAATTTCTGAAGATAAATAGTATTGTCACTAGTGGGTAGGTCTTAACACAGGAAACTTGCTTGACTCCACATATATTTTCTACACAGGAAGATAAAAAGAGAGGCAAAAGCTTCGTCAAGTAGATTTATGCAAGACAATGTATATTAAAGACATATGGCTCCTGCAAGAGAAAACATTAGCAATCCTTAATCCAAGCTCAGATATTGACACAGGAGCCCCCCAAAACTATAGGAGGAAATATTCTTCCTAAATAATTTGGTTGCCAAATACAATTGCTGTGTTCAAATGATGTTATATCCAAATAAACCACATGTGCTACGTTAGTAGTGTCGAACCTATGATATGGGTGCAAAATGGCATCTTAGCCCCACTGCGCATGCATGTACTCTCCCACACACACACATGCGTGGAGGCAGCAGAGCCGAAAAACAGCTGATTGGTGCTACCGCGCCAAACAGCTGCGTTTCAAACTGTCAAATTTAGCTACCAGGAACCAGAACCGGCAGCTAAATTTAAGAGTTTGAAGTTCAGGTGTTTGGCGTGACAGCGTCAATCAGCTGTTTTTCGGCTCTGCCACATTGCACACATGTGCGGGGGTAGGGGGAGCACAAAGGGGGTCGTATGGGCATGCACAGGGGGGTGCAGGGGCACACGGCCCCGCACATGCACCCACTTTTAGCACGCGATGCCGGAAAGGTTTGACACCACTGCACTATGTGATGACCCAATTTGGATAACACTTGTTGGGTTCCTATCGTATACTGATTATACTGATACCGGTATACTGATTACAAGCCACCATACTCCATTTTACTCTAATTTATAGTGTGAATCCAATTGTTGCTAACAGCTCTTCCCCCACCCTACCCTTTTGTTAGGAAAGCTATGGCTTAGTCCAAGGGAAGAAGGATTACATCCCACAGCAATGAGAAGATACACCTACATTACTCTATGATTTTCCTTTATCATCTTTGCAGCCTCCAAATCACTGGGATTCCCAGCCAGCCATGTTTCCTTTCCTGTAGGGACTCCAGAATGCTCAACCAACAGAAAGCTCAGCACTGATGCACCATTCTCAGCAGGCACTAAAGGAGGAGTTCCGAGCTTCAATAAAGCCTCTGCATTTTATTCTGACTAGGCATGTTAAATTACTGAATCATTGCTCTTTATTCAGTTGGAAGTCTTCTGGTTTTCTATAAATGGCATAATGTTCCCAGATTTTTGGGACCCTCACCTTTACCATATTTGCTTTGTGCAGTAGCATTCAAGGAAAAATAAATCAGCAGAAGAGCTTTACATTAAACAGCCTGCTGGACCCATCCCATGATTGAGCATCCTTCAGTATCACCATTTCCACCATCCCTGGGACATCCTGGATACTGCGCTTCCAAACAATTCAGATCTCAGATGACAGTCCACCTTGGATCCTAGGAATCAGAAGCATTCCTCCTCCAAAAATAGTAATTAAAAATAAAGACAAGGAAAAAGAAAATCAGCCTCCTTGGATCATTTGCAGAAAGTCAATAGATACCAGGTGAACAAAAATGGAAGAGATCCCAAAAATTCCTCCTTCCTGTTTGTCTTCTAGAATGAAGCTAGGTTGGGATCATCTATATACCCCAGGGAACATACCATGTTTGGCAGGCCTCACAAATTCCCTTCATCTTTTGGTCTGCCCCAACTCCATCTGAACAATTCCCTATCACAACTGTATATGCCCACTTTTGGGTTCTAATAAAGGCAAACACATCCCTGCTAGATCAGCCAAATCGCCCCTCATCCAGCACCCTGGTTCCACAGGAGACATTCGGGTCTGTGGCATGCCCATACGCTGGATTCAAGATAAATCTTCCTCTTTTTCAGCTCTTTCCTGCCCCTGATATCTCCACACAGCTATCAAGATTGCTGAATTTAACATCCAAATTTATAGAGGACAAATAAATTACCATGCAATGAAGGTCAAAGTTATCATTTTATCCTGCTGAAAGGAATCTCACAGCTTACTCTTGCACTATATAAATAGGTATTTCCTCAGTGCTCTCTGCTACAAACCAAATTTGTAGGAGTGTTTGCTTTAACCCACCTATCATATCTACAACTTACTAACTGGGCCCACAGTTTCAAATTTAGGTAGAGTATAAGAAGACACTTACAATGGTCTTAATATACTCCCGGATTCAAAGGGAAATGTCTAGAAGCATGGCAATCTGCTACATTTTTCACATAAAACACACCCTGTTCCCAAAGGTTACCAAATGCACAACAAAGAGAGAAAAATGTGAAGTGTTGGGACACTTAGGACTACAGTGGTCAGGGGATAGTTTCATCTGTTCCATTTCAGGGGCAAGAGCAGATGCCAGAGTAACTCTTAGTATAAATTACAACCTTTATTACAAGAAACAAAGAATCAAAAGTGGAGGCCAGACTGCCTGCCTGCCTGCTTATCTGCCTGCTTCCAGGGTCAGGGTTTTATATAAAGCTTTACTGGGAAAAGAATCATAAAGTCCTTGGCCACTTTTCAGTGGCAGGGATATCAGCCCAAATACCACCTGTTGTTCCCCCTTCTTTCCCCCCCTCCACCTTGCCATCAAACCAAAAGAACATGGGGTATTGAGTAGGGAATGTCACTGACTCCTGCCCTCCCCCCCCCTTCAAAAGGAAACTTCCTTTAGATCCCAGGCTATCCAGCCTCATGGAAATGGAAGCATTTTCGTGGTAGAGAAAAAAGAAAAAAATATTTTACCCTATAATTTTGCCAAGTGATGCTGAAAGTCTTTTCAAATTAAAGGGGAATATAAAAGCACCACATGATTTGGTTTAACCCTTCTTTCCCCCAATTATGCTACCCATGGTCAACCCCACACAAGCTTGCAAAGCTAGGACTCTCTGCCACAGCAGAATTGTAATCTGCACCAGGAGTGGCAGAAGAGCCACCTATGCTAGGGGAGAGCAAGGGAGCTGAGCACTGCTCTTCTAGTCTCGCCGTAGGTTTTTTAACCGCTCCTCCAAATCGGCATCCGCGTCGGCGAGGGCTGCTGAGGCTTCAGCTTTCTTTCCTCCTGCCACGCTCAGAGAACCACCCGTGGAAGGCAAATCTGTGAGGAAGAGAATGAAGTCTGCAACAACCCAGTAACACCATTCCCCCATGCATTCCCAGTTCCCTCTGCCCAAGACTGTGGCATCAGGATTGCTGTAGGTGTGCATCTTACTTATCATGGTTATGTTAAATGTGGGCAAAATGGGCAAAGTTTCACATATCACATTATATCAATAACCATTAATCATACTTATGGATGACCTCTGCCAAGAGCAGGATGAAGAGGGTACATCTTTGTTCCCCTTATCTCTCAGTAGCCTTTGATATTGATTATTGATCTTGGTGCTAAGGGTTGGGAGTAGAAGCATGGTGTGCTAATTCTCCTTCCAGAGACCAGTTCCAGACAAAATTGGAGAGTGGGGAAAAGTCTACCTTAACTCTTCCTACTCCTGTTTTAACAACTAAACAAAGTGGTGGATGAGATAATTCAGCATTACGGGGCAAGGTGTCATCATTTTGCTAATGATACCCAGCTTTATACCTCCATTCCTGGACAACCAAGTGATCCTGAGGGAGATCCTGTCTTCCAGTGTCAAGAGGGTGCTGGGGGTCTGGATGGGACAGAACAGGCTTCAGCTTAACCCTAGCAAGACTGAATCACTTTGGATTTTAGGGCTTCCTGGATCCAATGTTTTTTCCAGCTTTGGTTCTAGATGGGGTTGCAGTACCTCAAACAGAACTAGTGAGAAATCAGGGTGTTCTCTTGGATTCGCATCTCCAATTCAAGCAGGTAGAAGCCATGGCCAAAAAGGCTTTTGCAAAATTTATATTAATGCACCAACTGTGCCCTTTCCTGAACGGGAGTTTCTCTCACAGTCACATGTGACTTGGTCACCTCCCAAATAGATTACAATAAAGCTTGAAAACCTTCAAGCAGAATTGCTTCTTGTTGTTCTGAACAGATAGCACTTTACTAATGACTTTTGCACATATTAGATCTGATTTTCCTGCTTTGCCTGGACAAGCTGATTAATCCAAGGAAGTACAATAAGATGGAAAGTCCAGAACCTATAACACAGGACTGGACTTTGCATGCATGGACCCAAGTAGGAACCCATAGCGCCACCATTTGAATTGGAGGGAGACAAAACTGACAATTTTTAAAATAAATCTTTCTGTATGTACTTTCAGTGTCTTCTTTCTACATATATATCAATTATTTTATTCTGAGTTTTTTGAGTAAAGCAACCAGGATCACATTTTCTACAATTAATTTTACAATTAAGAAATGACATTCATTTCAAAGGGGACCAGTGCATTTCTCAAGGGTTTCCATTTAACTTCAGTTAAAATGGCATTACTTAGGACAAATTTCTGAAATTGTACTATTTTGGTGATTAGGGAGTTACAGTACACAAAGTTTAAGAGCCCCAGTCTTACTAGCAACATTACCACTCACCATGTATTTTTAATCTTTGTTGAAATACTTGTTTTTAAATTATGGGTTGCAACCCTACTAACTGTTGGATGTCTTTCTGTTATTTTTATTTGTCTGCATAGAGTAACCATATCTCATCTTGTTTTAAGTGTGTTGGATTTTTATGATAACATATTTTGAGCTAGCCAGAGTCAATTGGATATAAATAATGATAATTTTACCCATCTAGGATTTACAAGAATCATGTGAGCTGCCTCGTCCCTATTTATTTATTGAGTCATTCAAGTTCTAAGGCTGCTGAATCACAAAATGGATCAAGTGCCTCCTCCCTTGCTATACTTCTTTCCTAATTTTCATTTCATGCAAATACTTACTTGACAGTTCATCAGTCAATGTCAGACCTAGCTCATCCAGCACCTGGGAGACAACAGCATCACTGTAAATGGAAAACCAAAAAACATGAAATGCACTTGTTTGCTTGGCTAATCCACCACTTCCCTTAATTGAAATCAAGTCTTATCTCAACTTCAGGTTGAATTAACAGGTTTGGCTTTACTGTGCACAAATCTGGATTTCAGGGAGGAATTTGAAGGTCAAAAAGTTATCATTGGCCAGGACTTAGATGCCAAACTTTCTCTTCAATATGCAAACCTTATGAGCTTTCCTGTCTCCAGTGCTAATTACCTTTCCTCCTCATCCTCTTCATCTCCCATCGCATCATCAATAGCATCATTCATCATCTCTTCCTTCATTTCCATGATCTCTGACTGCTTTTCAAACTCCATCATGATCTTCTGAATCTGAGGCAACTTGAGCTAAAAGAAGGTAAGCAGTAACACTGTTACAAAATCTCAGAAAAGGAAACAAATCATCACTTGCTTTTCACCTTTTAAAAAGGAATGGAATGTTTTATTTATTTAGTACCTTTATAGCATTGCCAATCTCACAAAAAGTGACTGTAGGAGGCTTACAAGCAGTAAAGTTAAAACCATATTGCAATTTTTAAAAAGACATAAATAACAAAAATAAAACATAAAAGCCCTCCAAGATTGCAGGAGGACAACCATCATCTGGTCTCATTTACCACTTTAATGACTCACCACAGAACCCCAGGTTTGATGGAAGAAACACCTTTGCAAAGCTTTCTGGAAAATTAAGAGATGGGGCTAATCTCGGGCTAACCACATGGGAAGTGATGATACAGAGGACAAAAGCTGAAGCAGAAAAGGCATGTCTCCTGGGTCCTGTCAGAGGGAATTCCTTAACAGGTGAGACCCAGAGCACGCCTCTTCTGCTGGACCTGATGGGATGGATACATAAGACCAACAAGAGACATTCCCTCAAATAACTGGATCCTGTGCCAATGTAGGGATTTAAAAGTCAGAAATGGCACCCTGAATTGCACCCAGAAGCAGATTACATTTTGTTCCATAAGCCATCCTACACACCCACATAACAGTCCACACACAGCTGCATTCTGCACCAAATAAAGCTTCCAGATGCTCTTCAAGGTCAGCTGCACGTAGACTGCATTACAGAAAACTATTCTGGAGGTGATCATAGGATGAGCAACAGTGAGTAGAGTAACATCATGAGAGTAGCAGATTACTGTTATTAAGAGATTAAATGTTCATTTTTTTTTAAGTTGAAAAATTGACCAAGTGATAGTGAGAATAGTTCAGGACAGATTGTATCCAGTCTGGAGAATCCTGTTGAAAAAACAATTCAGCTGCTGAACTGTTGTGAAAACTTAAATGGCACATTTTTTGCATTAGTCAATTTTTAAAATGCTTCTATACTACATTTTCTGCCTAGACACTCATAAGATATCACCATTGTCTAGTTCTTCCCATTTAGCGGTTCCAATTTCATTCCCTTTCTGAAAAACAAACAAAATAGATTTTGCAAGTAGTCCTCATTTAGCAACAACTGGTTGCCAACAACTCAGTAATTAAGTGAAGTGTTCGCTAATAAAACCACTATATTTATGATCTCCAGGGCTGTCTTAATGCATGAGCCTCATGGTCACTTGCCCATGGGCCCCACGAGCATAGGGGCCCCATACTAATGCACCTTGTATCACATAAATATAGCAACTGTAGGCTTACTGTATATTATTGGGTTTTTCAAGCCTCATGTATTGTTCAAATGTTTATCATGTTGATTAGTTGTTGCTGCACAGCATGTTTTTAATGTTTCAACACCGATTTTGTTGGAAGTGCCAATAAAATAAATGTATAATTTTATCGACCATTTACATTTTTTATTCCTGTGAGTAGTTGTCATAGGGGCCCCAGTACACTGCTTTGCCCAGGGCACATAATGCTGTTCAGACAGCCATGATGATCTCACATCCATTTTCCTTTGCTTTATAGACCTGCGAAAGTCATAAATGAGAGGACTGCAAAATTACTTCATCAGTCTTCACTGCAAGTCATTAAAATGAGGCAGTCGCTAAACAAGCATTACATGTAATGTCTATTCAACAACCCACATACTATTAAAAGAAATAGCTTTTAGAAAGCTGTCTTTTGTCAAGTCAAATTATTTGGATTCCTAGTACCAGAAGCTTAGGCAAATCCATTTAAAAATGGACCTTCTGAATGCAACCAGGTGCTTGGTCAGTGAGTATTGTATAGACTCAAAAGGAGCACTTTAAAAGACTTCTGCAGCTGAACTGGTATGCAGGTTACCCACCTGTCTGTTCATGGTGGCCATGGCTTTGGTCACACCTTTCATTGCTTGAGCCATGGAGTTGTTCGATTTGAGTGTCTGTATCTTAAGGGACACAGCCTGGATGTTAGCTCGCATCATGATGAATTTCTTGACATAGCGCCTTGTTCGCACCAGGTCTTTAGCCATGATTTTCACAGCATCCTAAGATGGGAGAACCAGGTTAGAAAACAGATAGATTTTCTTCTGGTGGTTTTCAAAAACCAAATTTGTCCTTTCTTCCCAAACTCACCATCTGCCCTTGCTTGGCCATTTTCTTGATGTCGGCAATGATCTTTTTCTCCTGGGTCTCTAGCTTCTGGCGCTCACGGTCTAATTCTCGCATGGCACGGTTCAGAGCCCTCTGATTTTGCCGTAGCATCTCCTCTGGGGTCTTCCGGCGCCCAAACAATAGATCCATCCTGACAGAAAATGAGTGAGCCTACAAATATTGAGAAAAAGGAAGATATGGAAATATGAAATACATAGGAGCAAAGTATCTTTGTATAAAAACTACAAGGTTTGGCCAATACATCAAGAAACTCTAATTTATTAAAATATAGAGTTATAGACCAAAGAAACCCCCAATCAGATCACTAAAATTACATATAGTGTTTCATGATAAATATATCGCATTTCAGAATGAGAACCACTTGGAGAATGAAGACAGAAAACAATCATTTTCTGGGAGACAAACAATTATCTCTGTATGTGTTACTTCTATTACTTGACAGCAAGCTTAAGCCAGTGTTTTTGCTGCAGTTTTCATATCAACTTTTCTTATTTCCTTAACTATGTATCAAAAAGTCTACAGAAGTACCAAAAAAAATCTGTTCAATCTTCAAAACCTTGTATTATATTATATTGAATTACATTGTATTTTATACTGTGTGAATTATGTTAAATTATATTTTATTATAATTCAGTGATTCTCAATCTTTTCTTCACTACAGATCCCCTTTAAATACTTTTTGTGACCATGGATCATGGCCAGTAATCCCTAAGACTTAAGATTCTACATTATACACTCTTCAGTATCTGATTTACTATTCATAATTCATTTTCTTCTTCTCTGTAGTTTGCTGCTTGGTGAACACAGTTATAAACTGAGCAAATAAAAATGATCCAAATTAAGAGAAATCATTTATATTGTAAGAAAGTAGTCAGAGGAATGAGAAGACAAGTCCAGCTTGAGTTTCCTGGCTAATTCAACCAGACTTATCAGATATTTTGAAATGCACTGTTATTTAGAGAACAACCTACACTTCTGAAGGGAGATCCCTCTATAGCAGTTCTCAAACTAGGGCCTGAGGGCCTGATATGGCCTGCCAATACAAAGTATCTGGCCCTCAGAATGGTGGGTGGATGAGTATGAGAGGGGCTCTTTGCTCCTTTGGAAAGTCTGCTTAGTTTTGAAAGTTTGTCTCTTTTGAAAAGCTCCATGTGCTCCCGGTTGGTGAGTAGAAAGTCTGTGCTAGCTTGTGAAGTAGCACTTTAAAGTAGCTCCTAATCCATGTCTCCCAGCTTTTTCAAAATCAGCTAAAGTTGGCTAACACTAATTCAAATGCAAGCAACCACAGTATAA
>JANHFQ010002176.1:53295-64177 GCA_032468035.1 Aparallactus werneri
TTCGTAAGGCATCCCGGTCCAGATAAGGGCGCAACTGGCGCACCAGGCGAACCTGTGCGAAAGCCCCCCTGGCAACAAACCCGTGTTTATTGTTGTTGTAAGCCACCCTGAGTCCCATGGGAGTTGGGCAGCCTATAAATTTTATTAATAAATAAATAAATCGTTCAAAGGCTTCAATTCTTTGGCGCTTAGCCTTTCTTATGGTCCAATTTTCACAGCTATTCATCTACCACCAGAACTTTCTTAAGAGAGACAGACTTTCTTTCAAAAGCTAAATAAGCAGACCTGCCAAAGGAGCAAACAGACATTTCTTCCAACAGTAGTTTGGAGATTTAGCATCTCCAAATTCAGATAAGGACAGGCAGCCTAGAATAAAATCAAACATTAACACTTTTTCAAACTAAAATGCCAGTGCTTAGCCATAAACTGGACTAGATCACTGTTTGCAAATGAATCTTCCACTTTGTGTGGAAAGCTTGCTGTGCACCTTGCTGCACATTTCTTTTTGCCCCAATCACCTTCAGTTGTTCCTGTCACTTTGCATACTAACTGATATGTTGATTTTTCTGACACTAATACTTCTGCCACAATATATTCATTAGACTTCAATACATAAAATGGGCAGTCTGCAGAGAACTCGGCCAGGATTCTTTTGATATTGTCTTGTTCCACAAATCAGTGAGGTAAAATGATATGTAACCCAGTCATTTTAACCCAGCCAGTCAAATTTCATTTCATGAGTGTTAACTATATATGGTAGCACATAGCTGATCTTCAAGTTCAAAAAAGGTAAGCATTCTTAAATGCAGTTAGTACTTGAAAACAAACTCTGAAATTTAAAAAAAATGGTAAACTACCTCCATGATGCTGTGAATATTACATGGATTTGTCCATAACATCATTTCTTTGGACTGAAATTTCTCAACTATGCAAAAGGACAAGAATATTGCTTTAAGAAAATTAATTTAACCACCCCCACCTTGTATTCAGGACTTATTTCCCTTGAGCTCTGTGTTTTAAGATTATGTTTCTTTAAAAACACTGCATTAAAAATATACTATGTGATAGTGCAATATGGTTTGGATAGATAACATTTCTGGTTCCATCCTTGCCAGTCAATTAAAAAAAAAATAATGCCAGATTACAATGCCTCTAGTCAGCTATATTGGCAGTTGTGCTCGCTAATGAAATCTCAACTACATCAATCAATCAGGCTAGGATTATGTATAAGTATGAACATTTACAGTATAAATGCAGAGACCCAGTGTATTTAAATAACAGTTGGTTCAAGCCAAGGATTCATTATGCACATAAGCAGTGGTCTCATTGGACAGCATGAACAGGGGACAATGGAGTGTTTTGTATGACTATTAGCACAAAATGTTCCAAGAATGATGTAAGAGCTAAACATAAACTCCCGAGAATCTTGAAGCAATGACAGCTGACCTTCCCTATTGTCTTCTTGGTTCCTAGCATGTGCCATTAAACACATGCTTTATACTATCACAAACGGAGGTGATAAAAAGTACAAATGAAAGAGGGAAAGTAGCAATTGTTTTACCACCAGCAATTAAGCACTAAAGTGCTTTATTATGGTCATGGCCTATTGGCTACTGAGACCCTCTAGAGCTAAATAGACAAACATATTTTAGTCTGTAAATTATTTTTAAAGGCTTAGAAGTCATTGCCTTTCTACAATCCTGAATCATTAACTATTCCCAGATGAGCACACTTCTCAATTAGTTGAAACAAAATTTGTAGTGGTTCATGCAGGGCAGATTATAAATTTTCAGATCCACTGCCTGCACCTTCAGAACAGAAGCATAGAAACTTCATAGACACACGCACTTGGGATTGTCTGTAGATTTCATTCAGCTACTAGTACACCATGAAAAATGGGAACATACCATTCCACTTTTTCATTTGAACAATTTTAGAAACAACTGGTATAATAAAAGTGACTGTATTGAAAGGAAAGTTGAGAAAAAAGCCAACCTTTACTAAAGTATGTGGTTCTGAAAATGACTTGATGGCATAGCATGCAATTGCAAAATTCACCCAATCCAGATGCTGCAAGGCACCATGTTTTTATTCCATAAATAGCACAAGTAGTCCTTGACTTATGACAATCAAGTCCAAAATTTCTGTTGTTAAACAAGACATTTGTTAAGTGAGTTTTGCCACATTTTAATACCTTTCTTGATACACTTAAGTGAATCTCTGCAGTTATGGTAGTAGCAAGATTGTTTAATGAATCTATTGATTTTGCTTGTCAGTAAGTCGCAAAAAGGGATCACATGACCCCAAGACATTAAAACCGTCAGATGAACCAGTTGCCAAGCATATGAATTTTGAACATGTGACCATGGGGATGCTACAATGGTGTGAAAGTCATGTCCCTTTTTCAGTGACATTGTAACTTTGAACAGTCACTAAATAAACTGTTAATCAAGGATTATCTCTACACTAGAAAATTTCATTAGCATAGTGTTAACTATTTTTAAAAATTCTCAAAATGTAAGCAGGTCAGGACTGGGAAATGTTACGATGGACAAGGCTGCTGAACAGAACTCTATTAGATTTTCTTACAACCTTCTTCTTCTTTGTATATATAGGCACTGAATATCTATTTGTATAGTGTATTGATGACTTTTCCTTTCTGAATTTGGGAGCTCAAGGAAGGCTGTAATGAGTTTATTTAGTTTTGAGTAAAATCCCCTATCAGCTTCTCTCCAATTCTAGTAAAAAGTGCAGTCTATCACATTAATTGTAGCATAGACCCAGACCAGGTTAAGCCCACAGCACAGCTACACTGGGTGTATATGTTTAAAACTAACAGGTAGCATCAGTAATTGGTAAGAAAATGCAATTTTCTAGAGGCAGTTTGTGAAATGGATTTTATCAGCAAAGCAGAATTTATTATGGTGGAAGGTCAGAATCTTTGTTAGATCGTACATCATAGAAGTCATAAAATCAATTCTGTTCTAAAGACTGCACTGAGATGTCCACGTATGCAGGCAGTGTTCTGTATCAATTGTGGCAACTGTACTTCTATTAAAGGGGAAAATGTGTCTAACTAGCATGACAAAAGTCAACATTTTCAAAATGTTCCCATCACTTCTTCAGCACTCACCTCCAGTTTCTTCCATCTCCCGTTTCTCAGAATGGCATAGAACATCACTGTGACCACTGTCCAAACCAATACACATCACTTTTCTCTGCCCACTCCACCCCTGCACCAACCAGGGAAGAAGGAAGCAGAAAATGAAAGGCAAGGGGGCAAATTGAATGTGCTAACATTCCCCTTTAATAACCCGACACACTAGAATTACAGTGGCTTTATGTTGGCCAGGGACTTGCAGGAGTCACTGGAGAGGCAGAGTAGAGTTCATTGTTGGGCAGGCCCTGGTAGACAACAATAGGATCAGCAGTGTCCCTGTTACTTTTATTACTACTACTATTAGCATTGGTGGGTTTGATGGTGATGGTGGTGGATTAGCTTTTCCTTAAAAACCAGACCAAATGAGTTGATCCTAGAAGAAATATCCCAGGTCTGGCCAAGCCCCTCCCCCTTGAGCCACAATGCCTGGGGCGGAGTGAAGACAGCTGAGCACCCTGCTCCAGCCTTTCACCAGTCCTCAAGAGCCTCCCCCATTTAATAAATAGTTACGGTCAGAAGCCGTGATGCCCAGCAGGAGAGGAAAGGAGAGGCAAGTGGCCTGCAGATCTCGCAGCTGAATAACACTGCACTTGCAGGAAGGAATGCCAGAGCACATAGGGAGCCGTCTGTTCTTAGCAGCAAAACCACAGCTCCCAGAAAGACCGATGGGGTCCCACAGAGTCAGGAACAGGTGGCAACCCCAACACAAGGAGTGAGACAAAGAAGCAGCAGTAACCTCAGCCCTCACCCCACAGCAGCAGAGAGAGAGAGCAGTGAGGGAGGTAAAAGGATCTGTTGAGACCGTGGCTGCTGAAGCTCCAGGCTGGCAGGGGGCAGTAGGGTGAGCAGATGGGGCAAAAAAGGGGGAGAGAAAAGAAGATGGAAAGGGCCCCCTGCCATTTCTGACTCCTGTGCCCCCTTGAAGGCAGCGGTGTTGGCCGAGTCCCTTAAAAGAGCTAGAAGGGAGATGAGGGGAGAGGGAGGGGGAGCAAGTTTGTGCCCGGAGCCAGTCAGTTTTATTTGAGGCAGCGCTCAAAGTAGGTGGAACCAATGTAGCCACCCCGCATAGAGCGCTGGACGTTCTGCTCAAACAGGCGTCTGTTGTTCTGGAGTACTTCAGCAGCCTCTTTGTTCAAGGGGTCTTCAGGGTTTGGCTCCTAGAGAAAGAAGACATCATTAAATGCCACGATTTTGTGGTTAAAGGCTTTCATGTACAAGGACTCCACTTTAATCAGGCTGCAAGAATAAGAAACAGCATCTTACCATTTTACTTAAGATTCTTTAACTATCTCTTAAAAAGTCAGTTTTCACCCACTATAATTTTGCCCTCTATTTGCCAACTAACATAAGCAGTACTCCAAAAGAATAGATCCTTCCTAAAATATTAGGCTATAAAAGTGAGGGCCAGGGAACTTTACATTGAGACCTGCAAGATTAGTATCAGCCTTACCGGGTAGACCAGACAGGAAGTATCAGATAAGCTAATTCTACATTATTATAAAACTACTTTAAAACAAGCACACAAGTTTCAAAAGTATAATTTTCTTGCTGTCACTTTTACAGACTGATAATTCAAGAAGGATCCCTCCTATGGAGATCTTGCTCTGCCCTCTATATGCAGTTGTGGCTTATGGTTTCTCACTTCTGGTCATTCCCTAGGCAATTTCTCCTCATCTGATCTCCCAAGGCCATTCTCATATATCATTATACCAATCAATCAAAATTGTAAGATGAACCAGAATTTCCAATATCTATAACAATATATTCTATTGTTATAAACTGGAACTGCTTTTTGGAAAAAGATCTCTTTTTGCCAATAAATAGAAAGTTAAAACCTCAGAGGAGTTTTTGTACTACTTTAGATAATTTGTGCAGATCAGACTGTCAAAAATTCAATTTAATACATTTTAAAATACATGTGTATTGCTTATTTTTGTTGAAAAAATCTATATACTACTTGCCACTTTATAA
This sequence comes from Aparallactus werneri, assembly GCA_032468035.1. Classification (NCBI taxonomy): domain Eukaryota; kingdom Metazoa; phylum Chordata; class Lepidosauria; order Squamata; family Lamprophiidae; genus Aparallactus; species Aparallactus werneri. Next base: position 58,427 of record JANHFQ010002176.1, read on the forward strand.
TAACCTGATTTTAATTATACTTTAATGCTCTATATATATGCCACAAATAGCTAATTCATCCATCCTCTTTAAAAAGATTAAACTTTTTTTTGTAGATGAAAAAGGACAATACGCTATTAATACAATAGGCTGTTAAGCATTCGTTACATGATAGGTTATGGCAGGGATAGGGAACCTTGGCTCTTTCATGACTTGTGGACTTCAACTCCCAGAATCCTTCTTCTTCCATGCTGGCTTAGGAATTCTGGGGTTTGAACTCCACAAGTCATAAAAGAGCCAAGGTTCCCTACCCCTGCACTAGAGTGTGCATTTATCTGCAAATGTAGACCTTTTTCTAGGCTTATCTGGTGGAAAATTATCTTTAAGACCAAGGTGTGAAATGCAAGAAAATTTCTGGCACATACTACCACATGTGGTGGAAATGCCCTAAAGCTAAAAAATATTGGATAGAAATTCAAACATTTGTGGAAGCCATGACAAAACAAACCATTTACTTAAAACCTGAAATATTTTTGTTAGGAATATTACCACACAATCTAAACAAAGAGGTGGTTTATTTAGTTTTGCGCATATTGACAGCTGCAAGGATCATCTATTTTCAATTATGGACAATGGAAGAAATCCTGACAGAGTCTCAGAGAATTAGCAAAATATTAGAATGCACTGAAATGGATAGGCTATTATTAAAAATAAAAGGAAAAGAGGACAATGAATACTCTAAAACATGGGAGATATTTTGTAATTGGCTTAGCGAAAATATGGAGAACAGAGATGTGTCTCAAATTAAGAATTGATAGATGCATACAATGATAACAAGATGAAAGTGGATAATGTAAATAAGTTTATGTAGAAACAAATGTATTATAGTTATAACATGTGTATTATTAGGCGAACACCGAGAGTCTGTAATCCTCAATGTAAAAATGGAATTTTATGCTTTTTAATTTTCTTTTATTTTCTGTTTTTTTGTTTTTAAACAATAAAATTTATTTTAAAAAAAAGACTGAGGTGTCAACAGGTTCTGTGTAATGTGTGAAAATCATATTTTCTCCTTCAAATCCAAAACATAGAATGATCCCTCTAGTTGAGGTTATTCTTTTTCCCTTAACTTTATCACACTCATTTGCAATTCTTGAAGATTATGTTTTTTTAGTGCACTAGGGTATTCACTCAATGTAAATTCATCAAATTAGCATAAAAACCAAAGGAACAGAAGTAAAATATCACAGTATGTGACCCATGTTTCTGAAAGGGATTACATTTATCTATTCCTTCTCCTTCAAGAAGGTATCACTTACAGTATGTTCACATTTCTATGAAATGGAAATAAGTATATTGTTGAAAACATTTTAATTTCCCAACTGTTGGTGTCTTCAAGTTCACTTCCTTGACTTTACTAGTGAGATTTGTGCCTCAAAAGAAAAGCTTCCTCTAAATTTGCAAAATATATTTCTTTTCCATGACAGTTTCCTCCTTTAGAACACCTCCAAAAGGAAGCTGTTCAGGAGACAATGAGATTAGGAAGGGGAAAAGGGACCATGAAACGGGTTTTCTAAATACCCTCACAGAAAACCATCTTGGTTAAAAGCCAAAAAATGACCATTATCAAAAAGGGGAAGTGAAACAGTGACATACAGGTGATGGATATTTTAAATTTCAAATTACAAACTCTGGAAAGAATGCTGCCTTTATGTGCACCATTGACCATCTGTGGGTCTATAAGCAAATGCATGAATACAGTAGACCCAGGAATAAAGGCAAATAAAATTGCCTTGTGATAAAGCAGATCATTTAGCTCATCAGATCATTTATCTAAAAAGACTCATAACAGCTGTCCAGTCTCTCAGCATAGTCTCCCAAGTATCCTTTAATGAGGAGCTTCTTCATAATCAAGACTGATAGCAGAAAGAGGAAGAGCTGGAGCCAATTTTTTCTCCAGAAGGGGAAACGGTTGGAGATGAAGACTAGAAAATTGACCACCTCCTCTTCCTCCTTCGCCATACTAGAAAGCGGTGAAGTGGTGTTGTAAGAAAGATACAGTAAGCAGCCGAGGTCAGGAACAGGATTGGTTCAGTTATTTATCAGATTCTGGAGTAGGATATCCTCCTCATGGAGATTTCAGGGAGCTTATTGTCCTCCGTCATGGATGCTCATAAGAGGAAACTTAGTTCACTGCGTATTGATTTTTCACCCTACGACTCCAAAACCATATTAAAACCTCTACTTTTTACCTGCCTCTTTAGATTCAGCCATTGCTTGAAGAACTAGGACATGGCTACTGATAGAAAAGAGAACAATTTATTAAACATTAGCGTCAGTAGCAGTGGTGGGATTCAACAATTTCCCCTACCGGTACTGTGGGTGTGGTTTAGTGGGTGTGGCTATGTGTTTGGCCAATCAGAGGTGGTATTTGCCGGGGTCAGCCAATCAGAGGTCAGCCAATCGGGTTCTCAAAATTATCGCTACCGGTTCTACGGAACCTGTCAGAATAGGCTGACTCCCAGCACCCAGAAGCAAATTGGTAGCCAATGCAGCTATGGGACCAGTCGTGCTACATGCACCAAATAATCTGAGCCATTAACTATCCACACAGCTGCATTCTGTAGCAATTGAAGCTTCTGAAAGTTCTCCAAGGGCAGCCTTATGTAGTGCTAATCAAAACAAAATGTCACAAGTGACTGTGAATGCAGCCTCTTGTTCTTTGAACAGGCATACTGTAAGTGAAACACAACACAAAGCTGTGCAAAGGTCTTCTTAGCCACAGCTGCTACCTGTTCTTCAAGTGGGATCCATGAGTCCAGGAGGACTCCCAGGTTGCACGCTGGTTCTATCTGAGGTAGTACTATCCCACTCAGAACCCAAAAATGGAAGGTGCCTAGAACCAGGAGGTCAAAAGACAACAATCCAAAGCTATTCTATGTTTCTTGCGTTGTATTGAAACCTGTTGCATTCCATCCAGGTCCCAACAGCCTCCAGGCACGGACATTTCCACAGAATCACACAGATAGCCAAGCATCGGGACATAAAGCTGGGTATTATCAGCATAGTGATGATATTCTTTTTAAACTGTTGGATCACCTCATCTGGCGACTTCATGTTAAGGGGGGGAGAAAGTACTGAACCCCGCAGTATCATACGAAGTGCAGGCTAGGGACTTGGCCTGCCCCATCTCCCATCAACGCCAACTGGAACTGTCTCCAGAGGATGGAGGAGAACCTGCACAACATTGTGCCATTGACCCCCAACTTCCAGAGTCAATTTAGAAAAACATCATGATCGCCTCTCTTTTAAGGTCCGTTCACCTTTCCCTCACATCTAATAGAGTAATAAGATACCACTTCATCATAAATCGCAAAGCAACTGGCACTTGAGCACCACTGTCATCTGATGCTATTAGAGCATCAGAGATACTACTCTGTTATTTCTCAATGGAGGGGGGAACCCCTCTAGGAATGGGATACATTTATGTCTGAACAGCAAACCCAATAGTCTCTATTAAAAAGGTTAGATACAATAAATGAAGCAGTAGAGGAGGACAAGAAGCAAGCATGTCAGAGGGAAGAAAGTAAGCAATGATACTAATAGTGTATTGAGAACCATTGGGACTTTCGAACAAACCTGACAATGTTAGTCTCCCAGTTAAAATCTAGGAACAACACTAAATCTGGAAAAGACTTCACCCACCTAGCACCCATCAAATATGCTGGAATTATTCCAGGTCAGCATGGTCAATTTCTGTGAGGGTTCCAGACTGGGAAAGGCTAATCTAGTTAAAGTATCCAAAAATTACACCTCTAAAGTCTGTGTAGAGAAAGCAGAACCTGGAACTGGAATAATTACCATATCAAACAAGCTTCTCACTATTAATAAGATCTCTTTTGCACAAATTTAATTTGAGAAGATAACTAAATATGTTGATGATTTTTTGTGAAAACTTTAAATGCATTGTTTAAACTATTTTTGATTTGGAAAATAATTAAAGAAAACAGAAAATTTGCAGAATAAATAGCTCCAAATGCAAATAGTTACAGGGGCAATCTCTCAACAATAAGATTAGAACATTTTCTATTAGTGACAAAAACTCTTGAGTGTGTGTTTGTGTGTAAGTGTACATGTGCCTTTCAGTCAATTTTTGACTCATGGAGACTACCCAGTGAAGTCTATATGGTTTTCTTAGTTTTGGAAGTGGCTTATCATCTCTTTTTTCCTAGGCCTGAGACAAAGTGATTGGCTTTGTGCCTAAGGAAGGACTAGATCTCATGATCTCTTGTTTAACCACTATACCAGGGCTCGGCAATCTTAAACACTCAAAGAGCCATTTGGACCTATTTCCCACAGAAAAGAAAACACAGGAGCCACAAAACCCTTCCTGTGCCTGACTATTTCCTAAGCGGCCACAAAACTAGCATATATAGTTGAATTAAAGATTCCATTTTCTTCTGAAACTTTTCTTTAATTAGATTTATCCATGGTTAGCCTACAGGGGTAAAAAAGCTCAATAAATCGTGTGCCTGCGGGTGTCGCATATTGGCAGTTGTGATGCATTTTTTGAGAGACAGGGAGCCGCAGCAGAGGGATGAAAGAGCCACATGTGGCTCCAGAGCCACGGGTTGCTGACTCCTGCATTATACTAATGGCTCTCATTGATGCAATTATTTTGCATTAGTGTTCATATGTTAAATAGTATACCTTGATTTTTCATTAAAATCCTGTACTTTTGTTTAGGATTTTTTGCAGATTGAAAAGCAGATTACACATTTCAAATAAAAATGATATATGCATAGATATAAATAAATATATAAATCCTATAACCTACCTAGAAGCCAGGCATAAAGCCTCCTATTGAGTGACATGTCTCTGCGTAGCACTACATGAAGAGATGCTGAAAGAATTCGGATCATATCTGGGCGTGTTGCCTAAAATTGGGAATGTCACATTTAAATAAGTGTCACATTCAAAATCTTTATTATACAATGGAACAATGATTATTTACTTCACTTTCAAGCACCAGTAGAAATTTATTTGGGCTGCAACTTAAATATGAATGCATCTTCATTATCTTTATTAACAAGATATAGGTGAATATATAATAGCTCCCAAATACAAAACTTTAAAATAATTAGGATGAGAAAAGACATATTTTTTCTTCTTACCCCACAAGGTTAAAACAAATCTGCATAGTCAAGTTTACATAATTTAAGCACAGAGACTAAGTCAAAATACCAAAAGCAGTTTTAAATAGTAAATTTCCAGAAATGAAAATGTCAAGTGGTCGAACATGCTCAGTTATATAAGAACCAGCAACTGATGCAGCCACAGCAACCAAGAAAAAGATTCATCTGCTTTAATGATAAGAGCCATTTCCCATGTTTTCCTGTACATTAAGAATCATCAATTTTGAAGAATTTGTAATGTTTTTATACTAGAAATGCAACTAAGGAATAATAATAATAACAACAACAACAATAACAATAATAATAATTGACAACATACACAGGAAACAAGATAACTATGCTGGATTTTGTATCACAAATCACTAGTTGAACACTTTCCAAGCGTTTAGGACTATGTGATGTATCGGCGGATTATGCGGGCAGATCCCAGTAAGGTGGCCTTCTGCAGCTGATGGATGGTGATTTTGTCAGCACCAATTGTTTTTAAGTGCTTGCCTAGTTCTTTGGGCACTGCACCCAGTGTGCCGATTACCACTGGGACCACCTGCACTGGTTTATGCCAGAGTCTCTGCAGTTC
>JANHFQ010002176.1:76141-89496 GCA_032468035.1 Aparallactus werneri
TTATACATTTTGTAATATACCTATAGGGTTTGATATGAAGGACATAGGGAACATTAGGAATTCAAGAAACTACCAGTCCCCAGAAGAACATCTTTAAGAGAATAAATAATGCCTAAAAGAATAGCTTGTGTTAATGTTATTGTAACCCAAGGTGAGAGGAAAAACATTGAGAGCAGAGAGTAAGGGCAGAGCAAGAGTTGAATGATAAGATAAGGGGAAGTTGCAACCTAAAGGTCACATAGAAAATGGGTTAAGGAAGACAACCAAATGAAATTGTAATAATTGAAGGAGGATACAGGGCGGGATTTAGGCTAAGCATGGATTGTGTAGAAATGTATAAAATTTAATGCAACTTGAATTTGTATGCTCTTTGGGTAGAGACTGAGAGACACCCTTTTGCAAAAGTCAAGCCTTTTGGAATAAACATCTTTTGTTAATCCTTCATTTTTGCTTCGTTATTAAGTGAGAAACTAGTTATTTTCAAACCTCACGCTACTTTTACACAATTGCAGTTCTGGCCTATTTGTTGCAGTTTTTTTTTCACCATTATGAATTGAGCATGGAGGTCTTGAGCCAGGAATTTCAAGATAATAGATCTTGTCACTTTTTGATTTAAAAAGAAATCTTGTTGGTTTGCTGTGTAGTTAAGTTAGTATGTTGTTTTAATCTTTAAAGAAACAGGATGAACTTAACCAAAATAAAGTTAACTCTAGCTCATGTCTTTAATCCAAATATGCACAGAAAAGATCCTCAGTTTAATTTTGTTAATTTCACAAAAGATGAGGTCAGAAACACTGGAGTACATGTCTCAGACATGGCTAAATTGGGAAAATGATAATTATAAGGTTAAATACAAAAGTACAAAGAGTGATCTAATCAAATGTGATTTAAGCATGGCATATGAAGGCTGACTTGATTACACTTACAAGCCAAATTATTATCTCTCGGGTGATAGCAACCCCCTTACATTAATAATGATGAAATGTTTCCAAACTGACAAGACACAAAAGTTGCAAACATCATTTATTTTTTGAACATGAAAGAAGCCAAGTCTATACATAAGCAAAAAAAAAAGCACATATCCATAAAAATGTCTCTTGGGACAATAAAGAATAAACTACTGGGCCAGAAAGCTTTTGAAGAAATGGAGCCAGAAAGGACAGCTACATGGAAGGAATATGTGGGCTTAAAAAATCTACAACTACCCTGACCTATAGAAACAGATGTGACTCCTCTTGAGTAAACAAAACAAAAAGCAGAAAATCCCATTTTCAGACAAAACAATTACCACTTGAAAAAAAAGCTGTCATGGTGGGTCAACTGTTGCTTTTGTCAACTATCCACTTAAGCTGGTACCAGGATTAGGAAGAAGTTCACAAATTATGCCAAAGCATGATGGTCTTTATCTTCTTATGAAACAGAAATTAATGATTCTCTCAAAACAATTGTCTAAAAAAACTCACCAAGAATAGTCCAATATATTTGAAGGGGCAGTGATTCTTTACTGGGGGATTGAATAACAGCTTCTTCCTCAGTGGTTTTAAAAAATGAATCTTTATATTGTTCCCACCAGGAGCAAAAAGGAATCAAATTAGAGAGCATTAATTTTGCTCAATTTTATTAATTGCTATAACCATATCGAAACAAAAAAAATCCGTAAGAACAAGGCCTTATATTCTGTCAAACAAAAACCAGGAGAGACGTTCAAATCTGTATAACCATTATCTAAGTAGTCATTTTAAGGAAAAGCAACTTAAAATGGAGATATTCAACAGCAGCTGTTTTCCTTGTGAAAATTTGAGAAAGTGTTAATAAAGGGAACTTCTATACTGTTCCCGTTAGGACTGGGAGGGGGAAAATCCAACTGGAAAACATCATATAGACTTCTAGATTACCTCAGATTAATTATCCTTTCAATACAAAAAAAGAAAACCACGAAGTATCTCTGTGAGAACAAGGGATAAAATTCATAAGAAAAAAAAACTGTTCAGACCATTTATAACATTATCTAAGCCAGTATTTCTCAACCTCAGCAACGTTCAGATGTGTGGACTGTAACTCCCAGAATTCCCCAGTACCATGATAGCTGGGAAATTGCTGAAGTTGAGAAACACTGATCTAACCAGTCAAGATCTACAATAACTCTCCCAAAAAAGCAGAGAGGTGCAGAAAAGGACAAAGGGGGACCAAAAGAGTGAAGGGGGATGCGTGAGAGCAGGTTAAAATTGGCAGCTCCCTCATTTCATCTTCATGGAATGGTGGTCCAATTAAAAAAGTAAGCTTTTAGATTGCCGTTCCCTCATCCCCACTGCTACTATCAGTCTTAGAAGACATGGCCTCACCCGGATCAGTGACCGGGGAAACACGGGAACCAATAGTGTTTTCTCTTTGTGGTTCATCAATGTTGATTGGCTCACGCAGCGCTGAGAATTTCCTGTCACCAAAGGCAGCACTCAGTTTGGCTTCAAAGAAGCGTTGCAGGACAATGATGGACTGAACATCCTCCTTATCCTAAAAAGTAAAAGGGGGGATGGAGTAAAACATTTGGAATCCTGCCTAACTGATACCACCAACCAAGATCAGTGCAAGCGGAATATGCCACATGTTCCCAGATCTCTTAAATCCTCAAGTACGTACCATGTATTACATCAAAATCAGCAGCTGTAGCTACTGCCAGAAATAACTGATGCACCCCCTTGCAAACAGATGCCATGATGTATTTAATATTTTAATTATTTCAGATTATATTCAACTGAATATTCTAAGTGGCCAACAAATAAAAAGATAAACTACAAAATAGTTTACAAATAGTAATAGGGATTTAATTACAAAAATGTAAACAGGAATTTTAAAAAATGATTCAGAAGGAATTGGATCTTTTCTTCTCTAAAGTAGTGGGGGGACCCCAGGGGGAAGTTATGCAATTTTCCAGAAAGTACTTTACATTGCCAGGGAATGTTACAAGTAAATGTGTGCCTAATTAATAGGCCCGTAGCCTCTAAACGTTTCTGAGAACTTCCTTACCTAGCATCCATACAAGCTCATAATATAACAGGCTAACCTTCAGATAGTCTCAACATACCTTAAATTAGATTTGAAAAACTGGCAACCAGAGAAGACTTTCAACATAGGAATCATGCAATACCATTATGATGCACTAAGCGATTGCCTAGCTATTTTATCTCGCACCATCTGAATTTTCCAGACACTTCGTCAAGGATGTTGGCTTACAGCTTGCCAGTTTATCTCTTTAATTTCATGATATAAGACTTTTGTTCTTGTTCTTTCAAGCAAAAGAAAGCCTCACCTCAGTCAGCTTGTTAAACTGCCTGAACATCTTCCAAACATCATCTGCAAATTCATCAGGAGATGCATAGGGTGGTGACAGCTTCCGCTGTAGCTTTGCTCTTATCAAAGTCAAGTCAATTGTGTTCTGCCCCTCCTGGAAAATAAAGCAGAAGGAAAATGTTATGATTTTATCCCAAATCTTTTCTATCAAAAGGTGTGCCAATCATATGGATTTTAGTAGCCCAAAGCTAATTTTTCTCAAAAAATGTGTAACGGTAATTTGTGAAGATGATTGCAAACAGCTATTAAAAACCAAAATGTTTTATTAATAACAATCATTCTTAACACATAATTTTTAATAGAAATGTTTATAATATATCCAATAATGCTTATATTACTGTAAACTTCATACAATATATAAATATTTTGATTAGTAAGAGCAGACCAAAAGGACAGGACTAAGGAATTAAAGCTTAAAGCCCAGAATTAGATTTCTTCATTAAGAACTTTTTGGCACTAAGAAAAATAATTAATACTTGTCCAGCATCTGTTAATTTCTTCCACCTACATAAATTGTGCTAGAATCCAAGTTATTTAAATTTATCCTTCTGGCTCATAAAATACAATTCAATGGGAAAAACTCACAGGAGCATTGGAAAGCCGGTGAAGAGGCCTGCATGGTTCAGAGCAAAGTAGTTCAAGGAGAACTCGTTCACATCTCTGTAGAAAACAAGATACAAGTTAGATTATTGGGAAACATCTGGTCTTACCAATGAATGGAGATTACTTGTTATATTACACACAATTTCCTTAGAATCAGACATAATTGCCAGTTGAATTAAATAAACCAAAATGATAAAAATCAAAACAAGGCTCCACTTTTAAAAAAAAGCTCTGACTTGCTTGACTTTTATAGTCTTTCTACCTCAGAGACACTACAAGGAGATCTACAGATTTATCAGAATTTTTTTTTTCTTCTCTAGTCTTCATGGCTTTTGTGTTACGTATAGGTTACAATTAATATTCTAGTTAACAAAGAAATTATAAGCAATATATTGTCCAGGATTTAATCAAGAGAATTTTACAAGCTTCCTTTTGGTATGATGTAGAAATCCTATATTCGGATTTTCTGCTCGGTATTTATCATTTGTGAGTGGGAACTGGTGTGCCATCTTTAAGACATTCCTGACATCTAGCTATTTTCTGGACTGTCCCTGCAGTTCTTTTGGCAAAATTTCCAGAAAGTTTGTTTCTAGGGTTCAGAATGATTATCCCAACTCACTACATAGACTAGAACTCATGATCTCCCAGTTTCTACCCTCTTTATTTTTTCTTGCCAATATTGCATTGTCCCATTTGATTATAGGATTCAAAGCAAAAATTTGACCTGGCCCCTCTAGCAGACCTGGACATTTTACAGCCTAGGCCTTTAGCTATCCCTGTCCAGTCTGCATGATGTCGATTGGGAATTAGAAATCAAATGTAAATATGTGCCAGGGAAGGGAGAGGTCACAGGAGGACAAGAAGAGAAAGCATTTTTCTGCTGGAACAGCTTGAGGCAGAAGAGCACTGACAAGACCTGGCTGGTCTTAGCGGAGGGTTCCTCTTCCCTCAACATGTCAGCGCCAGCTGCTAAAATCGCCAAGGACCTCAACTCCAACCATGACCTGGCTGAGAAGATCTCCAATACAGAGAAACAGGAAGCAATTGAACATTTTGATGAAGTACAGAATGAAACAGACTGAATACTATTACTTTTTGTAATAGTATTAATCAATTAACAGTTAATTAACTGTTGCTCTTTAGCATACTGCAAAATACATCTAGCTAGAAGTCTACCATAGCCTACTATAAATCTTCAGTTGATCCATCCATCATACTCCAATACATCAATGGATATGAACTGGATCAGGGTTTCAATTAATGAATGTCTTAATGTCTATTATTGTCCCAAACCAATTCTGAAGAGTCCATTTAATATCAGAGCATACTATTTCCCCAGCAATCAGTGTCATCCAACTTCTCAGTTAGACCAACCTTCTGGTCAACATTTGACAGCATTTTTGGTTCTCCATCTTTGAAGACTGCAGCCAAGTCAGTCCCATCTTCTCCAATGGCTATTACTGGATCAGTACACAGCAGACATTTCCAATCCTGGCTGCAAAATGAAAAGCATGCATGAGTGCATGTTAAATATACAGATCACTTGCTGCTACAAGGCATGGGAATTTATACACAGATAGGTATAGCAACTGTACCCAATAATAGTTCGTTAAAGACTGCTTTAAAGTTTCTATCTTTATTCTCCCAAGAATGCTTTTAGGCTTTCTATGTAAACCCAGATACAACTAAAAATGCTTCTATTGCAAAGAATTGTAGAAAGTGTCTTAGATTTTAGGGGTGCCTGCCTTACGCTCAGGTTCTTGAACAGGTAACCTGTTCTTTTGCCTGGCCAATTTAACTTTCTATGAAATAAATTTCATTTCTACCGACATCAATTATTTTCTCAACTTAAAAATTAGGCCAGCACTATATCTGCCATTGCTGTTGTCATTGCTTTCCAAAAAATTACACTGACGGCCTATTCTATTCATACCAATCACTATACTACACAATATTCAAGGCATAGTAGTGGAATTTTAATACTCAGGATATATTTGCTTTTACTGGATGAACACTTTTGCTTTTTTTAATGTCACCTAAAATTTATGATTTGATATTGTACTATTTAATCACAACTTTGCTGAACTTAAGATCTAAAAATATCTATTGTTTAAAAAAATATCTAAAATATTTCACATCTCCATTAGTGCATGCCCCGTAAATATCGTGCAAATGGAGGATTTCCCAAAGATGAGATAATATAATTCAATCAATCATTATGCCTTCTAGTTCTAGGGAGCTTGCCCTTACAAGAAACTTCCATTCTTAGTTCATCTTAATTACTATATTAAAATATGTGAGAAGATCACTATTCCAAGAGCCCTGTTTCTTGTCGTATACTTTTGTAAGAATTGTACAAGACGAGGGACTCAAAGCAATGACTATTTTATTTCAACTGAATCTCCAAACTTTATAGCAAGCCATGTCCATGCTTTTCCTCCCCACCACCAGGTGCCTGAGATCTCATTAGAACAATTCTTGCATTGTGTGAAAAAGGTGCTCTTGTTTCATTTCCAAATCTTATCTGGTTCAGAAAAAAATGAAACACAGAACAGCAATTGTGGTGTTCTACCATATGAGTTCTGTCAGGCAATGGATCTTTGGAGGGTTAGTCACAAGGAGAAAAGGCAATAGTTACAACTACATGGACATAGCAGCTCATCTTCTGGGCTTTTGGCTTTACAATAGTTACAAGGATGAAAACACTGGATTTGCTGCAACTACATTTTCTACCCTTCCATGACAAGGAAAACTGCATATACAATACCCAGGGATTTCCTGAAGGGCAGGCAGGTGACAATCCAAGTGGTAGCACTTTTTGCAACTATCACACATGACTACAGCACCAGCTTTCAGGCAGATCCTGCAGCAAGCATTTTCCTCCCCATTAGCTGTGCCATCATGGCTGTGAACGGACTGCATTTCCATGGCAGAGCTGGTGCTGCCACTGGGGGAGATCAGCCGGGGAGCTACAGAGCCTTCTGGAAGGAGGGCATCCTGGGGCAAGATAACTGGCTTGGTGTCTTTAGTATCTGCAGCAGAAGAAGGATGCTCGATGGCTGATTCCATCTGCTCTTCCTGAAGGACAAGGAAAGAATGACAATGTATAAGAAAAATAGGCCAAAAAAAAGCAGGGCAAAGGAAAAAACAGCAAAAGGAAACTTATTAGGACAGATAATTTAAACTGCATTGCTGGCATGAACTTGGTCATTTTATTACCTTGAGAAAATCTCTGTGTTACCTTCATGTTTCATTGTTGTCATTCTTCTTTACAGATAATTATCGGGGTAGAAGAGACCCTAGAGAACCACTGCAAAATCCTACTCTTATTGCATCAAATAGTTGTCAAGCCCAAACCCAGAGATCAACCCATTTCTACCCAATGGACAGAATTTAATCTAGATATTGTAGGAAATTGAGGCTATACCCTCAACTTCCCCCACTATCCAGCTCAGGATCCCGCAATTTCTTAATCTGGGCCTCTCTCTGGCAAAGTTCTCTGCAGCCCAAAATCGGGGAAGAGGATTGGTTGGAACACATTCTGTCACAATTATCTAAACTTCTGGGAAACCCTTCAAAAAGCCCTTTGATCAGCTGTAGTTCAAAGGAGATTATTCCTTCTAGACAATTATTACCACTGCCACCCATTTCATTTTAATTCAAGCTTTATTTCTGGTGCTCCTACAAATCAAATCCAGGAACACCCTTAACACAATTTTAAAAAGATTTCATATGTCTGCTTTCATTATCATTCATTGTCACTCACTCCCACACACATATCATTGTTCCAACCTTCGTGGCCTATTCCTGCTTCCATATTGCAAGGGCTGGCGCTTTGTAATATATGCAAGAGATAACAGCTGGATTAGTTTTAAGACTTATCTCAAGCAATCAAGACTGCTGCAGGCTGTTTCTGCCAACTTACCCAGAAATAAGAGTATTCTAAAAAGAAAACAAAAATCAATGCTGACCTTCACTGTTGCACCTGCAAGTGGTAGCCCTGCTTGCTGACCTCCTTGTTCAATCACAATGAGATTGTAATCTTCACGGGAATTGCCCGGAAAGACTTTGAAGACAGGTGGCTGGTTATCTGATGTCAAATCCACATCCAGCCGCTCCAGACTAACCCGGGGCACTTTCCGCACAAGACCAGTTTCTCCATCCTGGACACGGGCTCTGGGAATATACAGGGATGATGTTAGGTAACAGGCCAGAGATAATTCTAGCACAATAAAAAACTAATTCACAGGGCTAAATTAAACTTCATACCGAAACATTATCAATTTTTTAAATATTTCACAATAGCTAATCCAAAATGCATCTCCACGTTGGGATCCTTTTCCTTAAGACAAGTCCTCTACTCCAAATTATCTTAGCAATAAGGCCTTTCTCCATAGAGAACCCTGCTTCCAATTCTCTATAGAGGCTTGTTGTAGATTCTGATTGTACAGTTGCATGGAGTTCAGCAGTACAACATTTTTAGTACTGTTACCTTTTGGAGAAGGAGGGTATCTTGTTGATATATATAACTCTTTCCTGTAGTTTGTGCCAAGCAAGGAAAAACAGTTTATGCAACTTAGCTCCATGGCAATGCAATTTACTATTTTCAATGCCTGTCCTCTCCCCCCATCTACTTTCAGGGAGAAATGAACATTTATAAATTAATCTTCTCTCTTTTCTGTAAAAAGTATTCTAAGCAGCTTATAAACCTAAAAGAAACGTTGTCATAAAAAAATTATGAAGATGTATTTGCCATTACTCAAAAAACACACATAAAAGGGGGGGAAGGGGAGTTTTGCCAATCTCCACATGTCGTGTTCATGTTGATGGGACCAAACCCTTCCAATGCATCTAGATTCTACAATTAAGTCTTATTTTTTTTAAAGTCTTCTCTGTAGATAGTTCAAATGCTTTTTCAGTGGCATTTCCTGAATTCTGGTATATACAGCCATAGGATATGGAATAAGACATATTTCTCTGGGGTAAAATAAAATAATTTCAACAGTTCAACTAACCCATTTCAAGCTCCAAACTGCTCTATGATTTCATTCTCAATATAAAGGCCCTGAATCAAGAAAACTTTTTTCTGCAGGATAAGACCTTGTTTTCTGTCACATAATGGAAGGCATTCTTAGGAGTAAAAGAACAACAAAATGGAATAGTTCAATCTGGAACTATTGCAGGATGGCCTCCCAGCACCCTAAAAAGACATAGCAAAGCAGAAATAAATATACGATTTACCTTTTAATTCCAGACACTTCACCAGAATATGATCCTTCTGTTGTTAAAAAGAAAGAAAGAAGTGTCAAGAAACTCATGAGTCATCCCCCATTCTAATGTCCCAACAAAAATTCACTGTGATTTTTTTTTTTGCCCAGGACTGACATTTTACTGCAGGATGGATAAAAATCGATGACTTTTTTTTTAAAAAATGAATTTTTATTTAAATCTGATTTTTTAAATATTTTTTGATTTTTAATTCAATTTATTTGAATAAAATGCTTTTGGAGTAAAAATCTATCTAAAGAGTTTTCTATTTAAGATACATTAATAATTTAGTTTATTCAGCATGAAATGGAGCTTAGTTATGTAGCATGAGGATGTATATTTTGCAATATTTACCTTTTTTGTAAAATCATTCAATGAATCCAAGCTCTTCAAGCTAAATGGGAAACCTTCATTTTGTTTGCAAATAATATTAAAGATTCTAACTACCAGCAAGAATAAGTCCTTACATTTAAAGAGCGCCTGTCATTTCAGATCCATCATGGCAGTGACTGATAGTGGGCATCCACTCACCTGCTGCCTGCCACGTTCCTCACCTTCTGGTGTCATTGCCGCATCACCAGCTGTCCCATTAAAGTGAATGGGACTGTTGGGGAGTTAACAGCGGGTCAGAGGAGGAGCCGCTGCAGGACAGAGATGATAGTTGCTCTTTAAAAATTAGGATTTAAATCGAGTTGATTTAAATCAAGCCTTTTTACTAGTGATTTAAATGATTTAAATCGACTTGATTTAAATCAAATCCACCCTGAATTTTTACTTCTGTCAAGCCACAAGCAAAGTGAAATAACTCAAGAACGGGCTTTCCCTGCTTTGCTCCACAGACTCTTGTTAAACACACCACTCTCCCCTTCATATTCCCTACCTACACCAATGCCATCACCAAGGTCCATAGGCTGAAAGAAATGTGAGAAAAATATATTAAATACAATACACGGCTGTCCAAAACTGATTCCTCACCGTCTTTTAGCAATGTATATTTAGTTGTTCTTGGCCTTGTATAAAACAGGGCCCCCGACTGCAGTTTTTCAATTTAATGTATTTGTCTTCTAGGAAGAATCGGCACCAGCTTCCATCTCATTTCATCAGTGCACTACCAAGCATGCTCGTGCATTAAGGACTCTTCCTTGTCTTGTGTTCTGCTCACCTGTCCAGCAGAAGAGGCACTGGCATCATTGATATAGCAGTCGGGGATGGCCTGCCGCTGGCTGTTGGAAGGCAGCACAGGCTGAAGCAAAGCTCCCTTATTCATTATGCTTGTCTGTAGAGACATCTGTTGGACACCCTACATAGAAAAGTGTACCACGAAGCCTGTAACTGCCCTGTTAGCATCTCCCAGATTGTAATGACGGGTTGACCAGCTGAAACTGCTGGTTCAGACGCACCAGGCTATCACTGGAGAGAAAACTGCACAAACAAGAACCAGTACCTGAGAAGGGGGGACAGAACCTTGTCTGACTGCCACTCCTGATGCAGCAGAAGCAGCATTAGTCCGCTGTTGGGGTGTTTGGGCATTGGCTGTCACCGGCAAACCACTCCGTTCTGAAACTATCTGACCTGAGGAAAAGAAGAAAGATCTGAATCAGCCGGCATTTCCAGTCCCACAATATCAACTTTCAATTTGAAAAATTCAGGATTTTTCTACATTCTCTAATTTTGCAGATGCTTATCATTTCTATCCTGATGGTCCCACTTCAAACACAGCTCAAATCAAAGACTACCAACATGGCCTTGAGAAGGAAAATTTTAATTTCACCATCACTTACCAAACGTCTCTGCACTCTTGATCCAGGCATTTAAGTCCCACTGGAACTTCATGTCTCCATGAGGTTCCACTGGATCCACAATCATCTTTAGAGCCCTATGCAGTTGAAAATAAATCTAAAGCAAGAAAAATGGGAGAGGAGGATAAAAGATAGGGATAAAACGGCAATTATATGTAAAACAACAAAAATATATGCTCTGCATTGCCATTGCCATGAAAATAGTAACACAGAGGCAGGCCAGGTTACTTAGCTATTAAGCTTTGTCCCCCCCCCCCAAAAAATTATTTATTAATGGAGGAGCATTTACCAGTTTCTTTGAGAGCAGCAATGCAGTATTGTTGTCACTCTCTAAGGCCCAATTAGCAAAGCGCAGGATATGTTCTTGGTGGCGCTGCAGCTTAGTCATGGCCCAATGCTGCCTTTCCAGTTTCTCTTGCTGGCCTTCAGTGACTTTCTGGAAAACAGAGAAAATTGGGTGAAGAGCCAGAAAGTGGGAGGCATGCTCACATAATCAAGGGAGAAAAGGCAGCCTTTCCTACTGTATTAACCTTGAGAAAATCTCGGTGCTTCCTTCATGATTCATATTGTCATTCTTCTTTATGGATAATTATCTTCAAGGTAGAAGAGAGAATCACTGCAAAATCCTATTCTTATGTGAAATAGTTGTCAAGCCCAAACAACTCATTTACTATTTAATTTTCCTATTTCTTCCACTTTACAGTGGTAGCATGGAGCCTCCCATGGTTCTGTGCTGTCCTGTCTTTTACAGACGTCAAATAATCTCTCCCCCCCCCAACTGAAAGCAGATTCTGAAAATAGGAAGACAGCATAGGTATCTAGGATAGATCATTGGTTAGCAAAAGATTAAGCCATGGGAGAATATAGTGTAAGCTATACAAGAAATTATGCCTCTAAACTAAAAAAGAAATATCATTTCTGGAGATTGTAGATACTAGGGATGATTTATACCTCATTTTACCACAAAATCAAAAGTCTTCAAAGACTTAACTAAGAGGCGAGAGATTAATAAAGTTTGATGAACTCTTGAATATGGAAAAGTCTTTCAATAAAGAGACAGCTTTGTATAGTCAGCTAGTATTAAGATTATCAGAATTTAATCTTCCATTTGTTTTGCATGTCACAATTATCTAAGGTGGATTCTGGGGTTCTGCAACCAAGAGTTTGAGGAAGGGGAATATCTAATTCTTTGACAAAAAGTTTCTTGCATAGGGAAAGATTATGTAATACATAGAAACGAGGCTTTTGCCATGAAATGGGAAGTGAAATCTAGCTGTGAAATTGTGCACTCCCTGGAGGACAGATCACTAACCATTTATTTGATTAAAGAGAAAGTCAAACAAAAGGAGGGAAATGTTGAAGCAATGCACTGTAAGGTAAAGTTGTTAAAAATCTGGAAACTTTTAAAAGAAAGATAAAACCAGTTATTTCACCATCAGCATCACCAGTCAAATACTGTTTTATTCTTGGGATAACTTCAGTGAGAAAGATTTAATCACTTGTGCCAGTATGAAATCTTCAGATGCAGGAAACATATTAAAGACATAACAAGAACAAAGGAGGAACCTACAATAGTTGATGTATTTTAAGTAATGAGCAGAATATAACCTTTAAAAAAGAAGGGACCTTGAGGAAGACAATTTTTTTAAAATACAGAAATTCAAGATCATTTATTAGACTGTATCTATACCTTGTAACCAAAACACTACACTGAGACAATAACAATACAAAATTTGTTACAAAACTACAAAGAAGTGCAGTGGATCAATGGATTCATGAAGAGGGGAAATCCGTAAACTCTAGCCAAACTCTAATTTAAGAGATAATTGGAATACAATGTTGTAAAGATGTTATATAATTCCATTGTCAATGGACAAATTGGACAAATCATATAACAATAAATAATGGAAATGTCTTTAAAAAAGAAGCAACAATCTATCCTGACTGATAGGCCCAAAATTTTTAAAAATACTGGAAACAAATCAAAACATTCAGGGAATTTTAAAATCTGATTTGAAATTACATATTTTTCTTAGATATTATTCTGAGTATAAATGCAAAGAATCACAATAGTGACAAGAAACAATATTTCAATTTGGGGGAAAAGAACCTTGCCAACAATACAAAAACCAAAGACCAAAATTGGGAGAATATGCAACCACAACCATTAAGAAATTATATATATTCACAACAGAAGTCAACCCAAACTCAAGAAGAAATGTACTTTACAACAGATTATACAGCAAGACAAAGATATCTGGAATGTAGCCTCTCAAAAAAGATACTAAAAACAATTGAAAAAATGACTGAAATTGATATAAACAACTATTAAAAGTT
>JANHFQ010002178.1:0-17269 GCA_032468035.1 Aparallactus werneri
GTTGAATAGTGCTGTCTGTTCTTCTTTGGTTAAGTTGCTTTTTGGTGGTTTGCTGTTGCAGAGGATATTGGTAACTTCGAGTCTGATTTTGTTAGCATCGTCGGGGTTGATTTTGGTCAGGCTGGCTTCGACTCCGCATATGATGGTTTCAGTGGGGATGTATTTGGGGGCGACTGCAAAGTTGAATCCTTTGGAGAGGACGTTGGTTTCGGCTTTGGTGAGAATCCTATCTGAGATGTTATGCACTGTCTGTTTCATGTGTTGCTGAGAGGGAGGAGGGGTTTGTTTCTGGCGCTCTTTCAGTTTTCGGAGTTTATTGGTGTGTGTGTCCATCTTGTGGGTGGTCTCTGTTTCAGCTCTCCAAACAGTGAGTTATATATCTATATATATCACAAAAGAAATATATACAAACACACACACACATATGAATGATAGCATTTTGGGTGTAAAATGTTTGGGAGATTGTTAACTAGGGTTGCAATGCCTTCTTCTCTCTCTCCTTTTAGATCAAAATGGGATTCATCTTTTCAAAGTCTGTCAATGAAAGCCTAAAGAATCAGAAGGAATTCATGCTTATAAATTCTCGACTTCAGGTGTATTTTCTTTTTTTTCATTATAGAAGTTGGTAACAATGTGAAGATTTTAGGAGTACTGCATGATCCTGTTCTCTCTTCCATTAAAAAAAAGATTTCTTTTTAGAGTTAGGCCAAGTCTTCAAAATACAGTAATAGAAAAATAAAAGAGAAAATAAGGTGCCTATGTCAGTTCATTTTGTCCAAGTCTAAGAGGGAGATAGTTGTTACATTTCATTTGGTAATAAAACTATACCAAATTGACAGCTACTAGAACATATTTTTATTTATTTTATCATATTTAAGAATTACCCATCTCCCTCACAGAGGGAGACCTTTAATAGCTGAATCCTAAATCTGTCCTTTCATAAGTATGTCTCATTGAGTTCGTTATTTTTTATGCAATGCAGATTCATACTATATTGTTCTATTTAGAAGTCAGTTACTGATTTCATATAACTGTTTCAAGGTAAGTAGATACTGTATTCTAACATTTGTTACCTATGTGTAACAATTTTACATGAGGACATGATTTGCCACCCACAATATAAATCATATATTCCTCTGTCAACAAACAAATCCCTAAACCTCATTTGTCTGTTTCCTAAGTACAAGGGAGGTGTGAGTGAGATGTGAGATGGCCATCAGTGGCTCTGGTCTTAAAACTTGTGGTTGCCTCCTCTTCTGACACCAGCCTCAGTCTTGTTGCTTCAATTGTGCAAAATCTCCTATGCTTCCCTGGGAGTTGAAGTCTACAAGTCTTAAAGTTGCCAAGGTTGGAGATCCCTGCTTTAGAGGTCTGTAGTAGGAGAGCTCCAGAACATTCATATATACAGATAGCACTTGACTTACAACCACAATGGAGCTCAAAATTTCTAAGTGAGACATTTGTTAAGTGAGACATTTATTAAGTGAGTTTTGCCCCATTTTATGACCTTTCCTGCCACAGTTGTTAAGTGAGTCACTGCAGTTGATAAGTTAGTAACCCGGTTGGTAAGTGATTCTAGTTTCCCCATTGACTTTGCTTGTTAGAAGGTCACAAAAGGGGGGCCCTGTGACCCTGGAACACAGCAACGGTCATAAATACGAACCAGTGGCCAAGTGTCTGGATTTTGGTCACATGAGATTGGGGATGCTGCAATGATCGTAAGTGTGAAAAATGGTCATTATATGACCCTTTTTTCAGTGCCATTGTAACTTTGAACGGTCACTAAGTGAACCATTGTAAGCCGAGGACTACCTGTATGTAATAAAAAGAATTGTAACAGCAGGGTACATCATTGTAGCTATCATTGCATGCTAAAGCAGGGAGTCTCCAACCTTGGCAACTTTCAGACTTTTTAATGAGCACAATAACTGCTTAACAACCCCTGCAAAGAAAGTCACAAAACTGGGTGTGGTCGTGTGATGACCTGCTTCATAACCATCATGATTTACAACCGTAATTATGCATTCATTCAATTACGGCTGTTGAGTCAAGGACGATCTGTATTCTCTATTATATTATCAACATATTTTATGTCCTACATCATAGTCCAAATGAGACTTTAGTATATCACCATATACTGGATCTCAAAATATACTGCTCAAAAAAAATAAAGGGAACACTTCAACAACACACTGTACTGTACAAATAGTTTAAGATAATAATTCTTTATCCTGAAATTATGAAAATAGGTACCAAATATACCGTATAAAGGCTGAAAACATTGTTATTCTGTATTACTGAAATGTGTAAGTAAAATCCTTTTTTCTTTCATACATTCAGCTAGAAAGGCAACTTCTGATGCAAAATCAAATGCGTGAGAGACAGATGGCCATGCAGATTGCGGGCACAAGGGAGTTACTCAAGTATTTTGGATCATTTTATGGCCTTACAACTGTGGGCCTAACAATTGGGTATGCAGGTATCCCCCTCCCCTTAAATAGCAAATGAGAGACAGATTTTATTGTTTTTACTGTCATTCTTTCAGTTTTTAAAGGATACATTTAAAATAAAACATTAATAAATATAGCTGATTGTATATTCCAATCTAGAGGTGTACATGAAATGAAAAAGATGCTTTCGTCCAGGCACCGACCATCTATGCATGCTGTATTAAGGATTACAGTCACGTTAGTGATTATCTCCCTTTTCTGTTCCTTTCAAATAACAAACATTGCATCATATAATAGTTCTTCACAATACTGGTTGATAGTGTATTATGGCAGGGTATGCATGCAGCCTGTCACTCCAGCTTGATTTCTCCCAATAGCAAAAGAAGCTAAGCAATCTGAGTTGGTTTAATATTACACCTGAATTGAAATTTCTGGCTTATATCTCCAGTTGTGATTTCACTTGTGAGCCAACCTAGTTCTACTCTTAGTTTAGCAATATTGGTCTATGACAGGGGTGTCAAACTCAAGGTTCATGGGCTGGATCCGGCCCTTGGGGCGCTTAGATCTGGCCCGTGGAGCCATATTGGAAACACTGAAGGACTGGCCCATGGTACCTCTGCCAGCCCGACATCACTCGTGCTAACTCAATGTCACTTGCATCCCTCCCAAACTCCGTTTTTGGCTGTGATGGCCTCTTGCAGTGCTCTGCCAGAAAAAATGGAACTCAGGAGGGCCACATGCGCCCCTCCCAAGGTCTGTTTTTGCTGGCAGAGCACTGCAGGAGCCTGTTGCAGCCAAAAATGGAACCTGGGAGGGGTGCCCCAACACTAGTGATGTCAAGTTGGCCACACCCACCCATCCCCCAAGGTCAAACAGAACCAGGATGTCGCCGCCAATGAAATGGAGTTTGATACCCCTGGTCTATGAAGAGAAGGACAAACAAAGGCTCCTGATTTGCATTTTTGGTTGACTTCTCACAACTAGTCCCCGCAGGATTTTGGACATGGTTTGCCATTGCCTTCTTCCTAGGGTTGAGAGAGAGCAACTACCCAAAATCACTGAGGTAGCTCTGTGCCTAAGGCAGAACTAGAACTCACAGTCTCTCAGCTTTTAACTGCTGGCTTAACCACTACACCACGTTTGCTTATGATATATTAAAACAACACTTCCTAATCAGGAATGGCTTTAACCATTTTCATTTGCTTTTTATTTGCATTTGTTAGGTTTATATCCAACCTTTCCTTCAGGAATTGAAAGCACTGTACATAGCACTCCAGGCTTCAATATTGCCCTTTGAGATAGTTTGTTCTGAGTGACTGGTCCAAATTCATCCAGGGAGCTGCTATAGCTGAGGATGGACTTGAAGCTGACTATCTGCATTCTTAGGCTAACATCTTAACCTCTATATCACTCTGGTATATCAAGCAATATGGGCTAGTAAGCTTGTTTGCTTAGAGTAAACTACTGGAATAGGAGGAGAGAATTTTCTCTCCAAGAAGTATCTTGCTTTTGATGTGGAACACAATATTAGAACAAATATTTATCATAATTATC
Source organism: Aparallactus werneri (assembly GCA_032468035.1). Classification (NCBI taxonomy): domain Eukaryota; kingdom Metazoa; phylum Chordata; class Lepidosauria; order Squamata; family Lamprophiidae; genus Aparallactus; species Aparallactus werneri. The sequence continues at coordinate 4,005 of JANHFQ010002178.1, forward strand.
TTCAGTTAACATGGCCAGAAACAAATTTACAGTAAACGAGTAAAACAGTGGAACATTTTCCTGCTATAATCTGGTGAACGGAAAAAGCCCTTATAATAATCAATTAACCAAATGTGGGATTTACAGTTAGCACAATAAAATATAACTGTTAGCATAATTGTTAGCAAAATTACATTAATAGCACATTAAAAGAACTGAATATGTGTGAGATTTGGTTATCCATATTATTTGCATAATTATATTAAATGAAAATATAAACTAAAAGCTACAGAGCTTTATTGCCGCAAAACATGTTTAATTTCAGCATTAAGTAATCTTAATATTTTGCATTTAAAGCATTTTATCTGAATGTTGATTACATTACTTTTTATTGCATATTTATCTAATATATATATTGTTTTTCAATACAGAGCAATTAAAAATAAGAAACCTCAACTCTTTATTCCAGTTATACCTCTGAGCTTTATACTTGCCTATCAGTATGACAAGGGATATGGAACTTTACTACAAAGAATGAAATGTGAGTCCTATAAACTCCTTACAGAAAGTATCAATAATTATCTCTGATCTTACAAAACTGATGCAATATATACATGAATCCATCTTTTTCTTCAGGTGAAGCCGAGAACATAATTGACACAGACTATGCTGCACTAGAAATGCCAAAAGGACCCATCACTTTTGATGATCTTGAAAAAGCCAGAAGAGCACAAAGCAAAATTTTTATTGAGAAATAAAATAGGTATGTTTATAATCGCATTGCTGACTTAAACTCTGACACAAGCGTGGCATGCGGGGCCTTTTCTGAAACTTGAAAAGGTCATCATCTTGTCCATCATAAAAGGAATAGGAGGGTGCTAAAACTAGATCCTCATTCTCCGTCCCAAACAAAGAGGCATATTTTTATCTATTTTAATTAGGAGCAGGAACAGACAATTTCTATTGATGATCATTGAAGCACATTGTATAAGTTGATTAAATAAGATGAAACTTTTTTTAAAAAGTATTGCCTGTATGTCACCTGCTTTATTAAATAAAAACATGTAATACAATATGAATTCTACTATTTTAAAATTATTTTTAAACTAATTTTTTATTTTTTGTATTATCTCCTCCTTTTCTGTAGGCTGGCCTCCATACCCTTTGTAGGTATCCATCATAATAGATCATGAAATACATAGTAATGGCAGAGAAGGGAACAGAATAAAGACATTATTACTGAAAAGAAATCCTACCGACAACCTGTATGATGCACACAGTCAAGTTTTTGTGCAGCATTTTCATAGAAGGGTGCAACTGCGTTTTAAACTGGTATTTAAGTTTTCCTTACACACTTTCCAGGGCACAGGACAAACAATAATTCAGAAAAAGAACGGAGTGGTTTGAGAGCCATACTGTTGACCTGATGAGTTGATTTGGAACATAGATATTTTCATCTGAAACCCCCCCCCCCCAACCCTCTTCATCCGAAGGTTGTTTTTAATCAGCACTTTGTTTTCTTAAAAAGAAAGAAACTTCAAGAACAATTAATTGAACTGTTAGGTATTTTGATCCATGAGCATGCAATCACGACCACAGCGTGTCTGAAAGAAGCACTTGTAATTTTGAGGAGGGGTTGTAAATGGACTTTTTTTTAAAAAAGTCTATTGTAACGTAAAATGGTCATTAAGCAAGTGGTCACTACTTGTATTTGCAGCAGTAGATTGTTATCTGGGGTGTCTTTTATTCCATAGGTACCAGAGGTGGTATTCATTCAGTTCCAATAGGTTCCCAAGAACCGGTAGCAATATTTTTAAGAACCGGAAAATGCCACCTCTGATTGGCTGACCCCGACACCTCTGATTGGCCGACTGCATAGCCACACCCACCAAGCTATGCCCAGAGTAGGTAGCGGAAATTTTTTTTTTTAGAAAACAAAATAAAACTTTAGTAAACTTCAGAATACATTAACACAAAAATAATAACTAATAACTTTGATTACATTTCTGTTTACTGAATCACATTTAAACACAACACACCCCTCCCCCCATCCCTCCCCTCCCCTCCCTGGGTTTCCCAGAACAAATACAGGATATAATAATAATATTAATCTTAAACAATCATTATAAAACATCTATTTCTACTTAACAAACGACAATACCTTCCCTCCTTCTTATTATTCATATAATACTTGAAATTTTCCCATCCCATATCTATTCTGCACATAATCTATCCATTTCTTCCAAACTTCAATATATTTCTCCTGTGATTGTTCTTTCAAATATGCAGAAACTTTTGCCATCTCTGCTATATTTGAAACTTTCATTACCCATTCCTGTACTGATGGCAAATTTTCCATTTTCCAATACTGGGCAACCAAAAGCCGCGCTGCTGTTATTAAATTTAACATCAAAGTAGTTTCCATAACAGTATAGTCTGTAAAAATTCCCAACAAAAACAGTTGCGGCGTAAATTTTATCTTCCTTTTCAATATTTTCTGCATTTGCCACCATATCTTTATCCAAAATGCCTTAACTTTTATACATGACCACCATATGTGATAATAAGTTGCCTCCTCACAATCACACCTCCAACATCTAGGTTTTATGTTTGGATACATATAAGCTAATTTTTTTGGATCTAAATGCCATCTGTAAAACATTTTATAGAAATTTTCCCTTAAATTTTGGGCATGTGTAAATTTTACATTTCTTATCCATATCTTTTCCCAAGTATCTAACAATATTGGTTCTTGAAAATTCTGTGCCCATTTTATCATACAATCCTTTACTAATTCTGTTTCAGAATCTAATTCTATCAAAACATTATATATCCTTTTTATGTGCGCCTGTCCTTGATCTTTAATTTGACCCATTAACCTTTCATCTCTTTCTGATATTCCAATTTTTTGATCTTCCTTCCATCTGGCCTGTAACTGGCCATACTGAAACCACGTCTGGATTATATTCTCTTCCTTTAGTTCTCGTAAAGATTTTAGTTGCCATGTATCTCTTTCTTTTTTAAGAAGTTGTTTATAAGTCACAATATCTTGTTTTTGTTCCACTGGGACACTGTAACTATCATAAATAGGAGTTGCTAAACACCTGGATTTTAATTATGTGATCATGGGAATGCTGAAATGATCGTAAGTGTGAAAAATGGTCATAAGTTACTGTTTTCAGTAAGCCGAGCTCAGAGACTGCCAAGGACCCCACAGATATTTGGCAGGTGTTCCAGAAACATAGGGAAAGTTTTAACAATGGACATTCCAGAATGACTCCTTAAGATCGATTTCAGCACATGGACAGCAGCCATGGTTCTGAAGAAATAGGAGCTGTAAAGTGACATTTGAATGACATTTGAATTGTATTCGGAAACACTGATATAAATGATGGAAACAAACAAATCTGAACACCTGTGTCCAGATATTGTGTCACTACAAGCATCTAGAAAAGGAACATCACACAGTGAAGTGTTTGGATCAACTTCAGAGGTAATCACACCTGAAACACAGTAATCCAATTTAGTGGTGATCAAAGACGTAAGCAAAATGAGCAGATGAAATCACTGCTGATAAGGTTACAGCTAGAGTAACATTAAAGGTGGAATAGAACATTATGATACCCTGTAAATTAAAGCTCCTGGGATTGAATAAGTGTTATTATATGAAATGTACCATTTGGAATCACTACAGGATTGTAGTGTTCTTAGTCTGAGCCAGGCAGCTGGGACAAGAAATGAGTGATGGGATCTGTCAACCACAACATAGCAAGCATAGCACAAAGTTCATGAAGATATTTTTACTGTTGCTATGGAATCGAGCTAGAATCTTGAAAGCCACTAAGAATTTTGAAGTCTTAACTTATACTGAGTTAAACCAGTCTCTTTGAATGACCTGGAATATTCTTCCCAGATTTTTCTTCGACTAGGCCCATCTTCCACTTGAGAGATAAGCTGTCAATGGACTCACTGGGCTCCCTTTGAATTGCTTTCCTTTTCCTGCTTCTCTGCAGCCGCCTGCGGTGGTTTCTCAGTCTTGACAGATTGAGAGGTACTTCTTAAAACTGCCAAGGTTGAGAAACATTATAGCACTTGGGCAGCATGTTTGTTTCAAAAAGTGTTAGAAAGGCTGTGAAAGGGCATCTTATCAACTCAACAGATAGCAGTATGGTTGACCAAACTTTTGATGGTCTCTGCTTTGATTGGGCTCTGGGCTCTTTAGTTCTCTGGCTCAGGCACTGGAATTGGAGAAATTCTATTTATTTGCTAAATCTGCTATTGTTAGTACTCTAGCCAAAAAGCATTGGTAACACTAAAACTGTTTTCCAAATGTAGTGTTCAACCTTTCCTTTAATAAATCCTTGACATGTGAATCCTCCACTTATGTAGATTTTTTACGTTAAATGGGAAAGGGAGTAATTGGTAATATGGCAGTGGTAGGATTCAATAATTTCCCCTACCGGTTCTGTGGGTGTGGCTTGGTGGGCGTGGCTGTGTTCAGCCAATCAGAGATGGTATTTGCTGGGGCTAGCCAATCAGAGATGGTATTTTCCGGTTCTCAAAATTATCGCTACTGGTTCTATGGAACCTGTCAGAATAGACTGAATCCCACCACTGTAATATGGGTGTTTAAGCCTCTGCAAATCATAAACTTACTGATAGTTCTCAACTTATGACCACAGTTGAGACTGGAATCTGTCATTGAGTGAAGTGATTGTTAAGGGACTTATTTACTAAACAATTGCAATCCTTGCATCCCCAGTTGTAGCTGTTAAGTAATTTCCAGGGACGCTAAGCCATGGAAGTGGTAAGCCATGGAAGTGTCCACAGAGGGAGGGGGGAATACGTAATTGGGCTGCAGAAACGGAGCCAAGATCTTCAGGATGCTAGCTCTGTTTCTGCAGCTCATCATTCTATCCACTGGTAGGAAATCCTGTTGAATAGCAAAAATGGATTTTAATGCTCCGGATACCCAGTGCAGGATTTAAACACCCCCACCCCGAAGGATGGAAGGGAAACCCTGGGGCTGGAAATGTCAGGAACCACCCAGAGCCAGTAGGCAGCCCTTTCACTTTCAAACGAGCTGTCCTGCTGGGCGGGAATCTCTACTCCACATGGTTAGCCGTTTTTGAGATAGTTCTCAAGAGATGAGATGGAATACTCTCAGGAGGTGGAAGCAGCTTGCAACCTTTCCTGCTGGCTTCCCCACTGACTTTCTGAGGAAGCCGGCAGAGATTGTAAATGACAATCACCCTCTCATGCAGTTTGGTGACAACCAGCCATTAAGTGTGAGCAGGTTGCCACTGACCCAGTTCGCAATCATATAACTTGGAGGATGGGGGAAATGCTTTACAACAGCTGGAGGTGCCTTATGGGCCATAACATATCTTTTCTGAGGACATCGTAATTTCAAATGATTGTTAAATGACTAGTTGTAAGTCTAGGATTACCAGTATTTTGACCCTTAAAATCATGCCCAAAGATAAAATCTTCAGCCCAACATACTATTGGGAGGCTAGATTCTGCAAATGGGAAGCAGGATATATGTTAGTGAAATCTGCCATTTCCTCAAGTCTTTCATTTTTCTTGCACTTCAAAGAATGTCCATTTGTAGATACTTTTATGATCGGTTGATTCTTCTATAAAATACCTGGATAGGGCTACACTCTTTCATGGCAAAGATCTGGATCATCATCCTTCATTTCAGCAGTGAAATAGCTTTAGTTTTGCAGGTGAAGAAAAGGAGTCAAAAATTATGTGGAAAAATAAGAGGAAGTGTACAGTTTTAAAAAATATTTAATACTCTGTAATCTTAGTATACATTTAAAGCAAATTATTCTGAATTCTATCGTACTGGACCACAGACCAATTAGCAAATAAAAATACAGAAGTGTTTTACAAAATACAATTATTTATATAAAATGGTATAGATTAAAAAAAGTTCTAAAAAGCAGTAGTTGTATTATCACTTTACTCAATGGAGCAGTCTTATCTGTGCAGCATTTTCCCCCTAAAGCAAGTCACAGCAATTATTGGTATCATGGTAAACCATTATGATAAAGTGAATAGTGCTCTGGAAAAGGGGAAAAAACAGAAGATTTGTAGTACCCTTTTATATTAGCACACTTTATTAAAACACATTTGCTTTTGTAGGCTACAGCTCACTTCATCAGAAGCATGGAGAGAGTTATAGCTCAAAGAAGCTAAACTTTTTAATAAAATCTGGTAATCTGAAAGGGGCTACTGGATTCCTCCTGATTTTTGGCTATCATAGACTAGCACAGTTCTCTTCCTACCGTGGAATAGGAAAATAACTGAGAACACTATTGATACATAAATGATATAATGTAATGTTTAAATGATAGGTACAAAACTGTTATGATAGAATTACAGATTTTTTAAAATTTGATTGACTGATTATTATAGTTTTTGAATTGTATGAGCAACCAATATTAATATGAAAGCACAAATGAAATCAAGACCTCATGCATAAGGACAGGAGCCAGACAGATGCAAGAGCTCAGTAAACACAATTTTTTGAGAACCCTCCTCTCTTAAAAGCCTCTTGTGTCTTTTAAAATCTTGAATCAGAACACTTTTAAACTTGTCTCCAATCCAGCCTGAAAGACTGTATCCCCTTTCTTGAATATGTGGAAATATTTATGCCAAAAACCAGAATCTGCTTGAATTTCCATTTAAACAGAGCCAAAGTGAATTGAATAAAATGAACAAGAAATCTGGACAATGCTTAACTCTTGATAGAATAATCCCATCATGTTCACTTAAAAATAAATCTAAGCTCAAAAACTTTTACTTTGTACAAGCATTTACATGGCTGCAACAATGGAAATTCATAATTGAGTAGGTTTCAAACAAAGCACTTCAAATATTTGTTAAATATTTGAAATACCTTATATCTGGAAAGTAGAATATTCCAATTGTATTAGATCAAACAAAAAAAATAACTTGAAAAAATAATTATGGAAGAACTTTTCTTTACATTACACAAAATTCCCTGAGTTTTCTTCCTTTATATGGAATATGAAATCCTCAATCAGTTGAATGCAGTTCAAAAACAGACTGATGTTGAGCCTAATGCCTCTTGTTGCTTTCAATCTGATAACGGGGGAATCCCACCACCAAGGATTTACCACAAAACCAAAATGCAGTTTCTGTACAATAAATTTTATATCAATGTACAAATGTGCAATGTATCATCCAAAGCCATTAAAATATACAGTCAAACTCTCTCTTAAAATGCTATTGGAAAAAAAAATCCAGCCATCAATAACAGGATAACAGACATTTTACAAAATGTAACTATGTACAGTTTCAATCTCCCTGCCCCTTAGTTGCTTAACATAATTTCCTACTCTTCAAAATAAAATTAAGGTTTTACCTGAGCAAATTAGATACTGGGATGGCTCCTCTCATAAAGGGACTTCCTGTAACTTCCCACCAATAGAACAACAGTTTGTGCATGGATTCTCCAAAATAGACGGGTCTTGTTCCCTTACCAGTGAGCCAGACTGAGGAAACTGGCATGTTTGGAAGGGGACCTTCGCATATATGCCAGGCCTAGTCAGTCCACTTTGTTATATATATGCCAGTGCTCATAGTGGCACAATTTTAAACTGCCACTCACAGGCTGGACATCTGGATTTTGAGGTACTTGTTCAATCCCATACAAGATTCACATTGCTGTACCTTCTTCTATGCTTGAGGTAGGCAGGTAAGTAAACTGACTATAGAGGCTTATAGAATATGGCCACCTACCCTGCATTTTGCTATAAATGCATTTCAAGTTTTAATTTGGCTTCTGTAGCAAAGAACCACTGCTTCTTTGACCAAACTTAAGTCATCCGATATTGGGAATTTAATTGAGTTCAAATTTGCTTGAAAGAAACTTTACATTTCAAAAGCAAGACTTGGTGGTCAAACTATGAAAAAAGGTATTCAATTCACTTGCTTTCCTCTGAATTTTTATGGCCAATCCTTAAGTTAACATAGAGTTTGAAAGCGCAATAGTGCCAGAAACAGCTTACTATTCGGCAAACACGAAGTTGTGCCACTAATACAAGCATAAATCTGCAGTGACTAACCCTCATTTCACAATGTAGGCAGTGTAATCGCAACCAGTTCCTATTACACAGATGAAGTCACATACAGCCAAATGATTCAATAACGCAAGAAAAGATGGGCCATGATTATCCTGGTAACATCGTAGACATACTTCTCTTTTCAGGTGAATGAATCATCCTATAAAAGTTAAGAAAATAACAAGACTAACAAGGATTAAGCTGCTACAATATGGTTCCAATCTTTGCACCTTTAGGAGACATAGTTAAGCTTTACAAATCCACAAACACAAAGTTAGGAAAATAGACAACTATATGCTTTTTTAAAAAGGCAATTTTAACAAGTTTTCTTTTTAAAAAAATACTCATTTGTTCCCTTCCCTCCCCCCCCCCCAAAATATACAGTGCATTATACNNNGGCATATCTGCTTCTTTTGCCAACCCGCCACTGGCTCAGATAGGCATATAGTTGCTCAATCAAGTACTAAACTTATGATCTGTTCTCTTCACTGGAGCCATAACGCTTCGACATGGTAAAAACCAGCTAAACTAGCATTAAAGAAAAAAAAAAATGCAAGCCCTTGTGTAAGCCATGAAAAAGCATGTGGAACCATTTTGTTTCCTATAGAAAAGGCAAACAGGAATTCCCGGGGGGGGGGGCTTTTTGGAATGTAATCCACAGGCACTCAGAATTGCTTTACGAATTCAGGTCTTCTGCATTCTGCAAAAGTTTCCTTTTTTGGATTCTACATTGAAAGTTTGGGGATCTTCCACGATATAGAGGCAACTCCCAAGAACCAGTTGTGCTATTTTCTCCTCTTACCCTGAGAGCTCTTTGCTTCCCTACCACGTCTTTTTATGTTGAATGCATATTCTCAAAAGAACTGCATAACATACACAAGAAATACACAATCGACAACAAATTAATCTCATCTACTTATAGGAAACACAATGGACAAATGGAGACCTAAAAAAAGAGATTAGAAGTCATTTTTTTTCTAATCAATGCAAGTGATCGAGACCACAGCGTGAATCTGATATCCATAGGCATTGCTAAGCTTCAATTCAAACATTTGTTCCTCTTCAAAGTGATGCATTTAGGAATGTACTTTTCTTTAACAGTTGTGCTAAAGCTGAATAGTATACATTCTGCGGGTAATCTACTGCTTTAAGGGCACAGTTCTATTTGTTTTCTTAGAATAAGTCTTAAGAAATTAATAGGGTATACCCCATGGAATAGACGATTTAGGATTGCAGCCTAAATATTCTTCAGCTCAGAAAAGAAAAAAATCTGTAGACCAACTCTCCACCTTTCCATGACTTTTCTTCTTGACGTTTTGATCTGCAAATCCGTATTAGGCAATACTGACTGCTGTTTTACTCTTTTGAAAAAGGAACTCCTTTTTCTATCAAAGTGCTTTCCATTGGTGCATTGGGGTAGCATTCCTGATGAAGAAGCTAAAGCAGAGATCTTCACCGTTTGTAAGTTCTGATGGGATGATTTCCCCAAAGTCTCCACCTTCAAGGATAGGAAGAAGATGTATGGGAAGGCCGATAGTCTGCAACTGCTTAAGGAGCAAAGTACATTTGCTCTGCATGTTTTCATGTCCCCTTGGATCAAGTTCAGTATTTTCATCCACTCAGGCCCTCCCTTACGACATCCACTCTCAAAGCAAGATCCCTAAAAGATGGCCGCTGACTTGCATTATTATTCCAGCACTCTGACATGATGGTATAAACCTTAATAAGATAAAAACATCAGTATGAGTTAATAACAATAGCAATGACATCAATGATAACAATCCAGGAAGAATCATAAGGAGCTAATTATTTTATCTCGGATTATTAATAACCTTGGAACCAAAGACACTGAACACTTTGGTATACTATACGTTATCTCATATAAAAATTTTCCCTCTCTTAATAACTTATACTAAATGCATCTAATTCATAGGCATGCAATTCCTTGATTAGGCAAGAACAAGACTGAGGAACTGGTTTAGTCTACATGATATACTGTATACAGTAATGTTACAGAAAGAGAATAAAATTTAAACTTCTGTGGGAAAGCAGAAATCAATTACTTTCCCCCATTTTCCTCTATGTCTTCATCTCCATCTTACCTATTAAATGTCTTCTATTGCCAATGAGGCCGATAATCATAATTGTAAAGTACTGAGAAAAAAATTATCATTCCATTTAGCCATGAGGTTGTATCCCTCAAGTAAATTTGGGGATGCTGTGTTATACACTTAAGATCATTTCCTATTTTCAAAAGAAACATCTATGTTCTCTTTTGAGAATACTTTTATGATATTTTACATTGGGAAGTGAAAACAATCTTATTAAAGTCAAGTAAAAAATATTTGCCTGCTTTGTAATTATGGTACAATAAGAAAACATTTGTGACCATAATAAATATCCACTGAATTCAAAATCCACTGACTTCATTTTAGGAATGACTCTTGTTCAATGTAGAGTGGTAGTAATATAGGAGAATCTCTAACAGCCAGGAAACTGAAAACGGCCTCAATTCTAGAGGGGGGTCATTGATTTCACCAACAATTATTACATTTTTAGGCTGCTGCTTTGTTTCTAACTGAAACTGCTAATTAGAAATTAAATTACTTTTGATTTTGTAACACGCCTACTGAGAGGTAGACACTGATCACAAAACATTAGGTAGCCTTTGCTTAGCAACCACTCGTTCAGTGGCTGTTTGAAGTACCAAAAAAGGAGGACTTTTAACTATTCCTTGAAGCCATTGCGGCACCCATCCCTAAGGTCACGTGACTGAGATTCAGGAGCTTGGCAACCAGCTCACAATTACAATTGTTGAAGCTTCCTGCAATCACACGATCATTATTTGCGACCCTTCCCTGCAACCTTCCCACAAGCAAAGTCAATGGTGAAGCCGGCAGGAGTTTGCAAGCTGGCTCCCACTGCTTTTTCTCCGAAGGAGACTGGGTAGCAGGAGGATCTTAGACTGTGGTGCCCACCCACAGCACTGCCCGCAGCTCTTGCCCACTGGTCACTGGCCCACTTTGCTGGGATGTGGTTTCAGTGGTGTTAGGAAGTGCTTCTGGATTCCTTTTTTTTTTGTTAGTTGCGAAGTAGTGTCTGACTCATCGCGACCCCATGGACAACATTCCTCCAGGCCTTCCTGTCCTCTATCATCCCCCGGAGTCCATTTAAACTTGCAACGACTGCTTCAGTGACTCCATCCAGCCACCTCATTCTCTGTCGCCCCCTTCTTCTTTTGCCCTCAATCTTTCCCAGCATTAGGCTCTTCTCCAGTGAGTCCTTTCTTCTCATCTGGTGGCCAAAATATTTAAGTTTCATCTCCAGGATCTGACCTTCTTTTTCATGCTACCTTGTTCTTTAATTATTGTTTATAGTATATTATTTATTAATATATTGTAACCTCATATATTTGGATTATCAAAAACACATTGTCAATGAATAAAGAAGAAACTAGTCTTGCAATGTTACATTTTCCACTCCCAAATCTCACATGTGTTAACAGGCAATATATCTAAAGAGCACTATGACTGCAGCGGATTAAACAGGTAATAAATGTAAAGAGCATTAGGACTGCAATTTTTTCACTCCAAATCATTCCTTACAGCAAGGAGATATTGTACTGTCTCATCTGTTTCTTCCTCTATTACATACTGTATGTAACTGCACTGAAGAATATTATAAACTTTTTGTGTTTAAAAAATACAAATGAAGTTAAACTGCATATGCAAAAGAAAAATTATAGTTACTCTCTTGATTGTTACAATTCTCATGCTAATCATAATGTATGGAAGAGTGAATCATAAAATGCTTTGTCAGCAACGGACAGCCAGAATATAACTGGATGAATTTGCAAGAATTTTTGGTTTTGAAATTTTAAAAAATACTTTGTTTTTCAATTGAAAAACTAAATATCCTCTATCATATGTGCAGACTCTTTCAGCATGTGGGAAGGGCTGGGTTCCGCCCGGGCTACCACCTGGTTCGCTGGACACAGGCCGTTTCCGGCAGCCATTCTGCTGGAACACAGCTGTGGGGCAGCAATCTGTGCTGCCGTACCAATCACTTGGGCTGGAAAAGCAGGAAATAAAGGTCAGTATAGCATTCAGGCAGGCGGGAGGGCCAAAACCGTCACCGATCTGACGGCAACGGAACTGGTTCGGGTGACCGGCGAGGTGGTAGCAGCCAGCTTGCCGGAGCCAGCCAAAACCGGTAGAAACCCACCCCTGCATGTAGGATTCCCCATTCTTTCAGTGGTGGCAGTTAATTCATCAAAAGTAATAGGGAAACTATCATTTGAATGACAGAAGCGCACATTTCTCCTACTCCTGCTTCTTCTTGGAAATCCAGAAAGCAAGAATCTTCCAGTTCAACCAAATGTGTTCATATTGTTTGGCATGGATGGCTTAAAATCAGCAGGTTAAATTTTTATTTTAAAAAATAAGAGCAACTAGGCATATTATGTTTTGAAAATTTCAGTAAATAGCCTTGAAGATGGGTGGTCAGGTTCCACAGATGTGTCTGTCTGGCATACTTTATCAATGAGTAAACAGCAACAAGAGCTATGGGGGGGTTAGAGAATTAAATTAGTGTGCAAGTGCAGCCCTACTCCTCCACTTCCTGCTCCTCTTCTCCAGGTTTGGCATTTCTTTGGGTCTCTTTAGCTCAGAGAAGTTGGCTGCTTTTGTGCAGATGGAGAGGGAGAACAGAACTAGTCTGGAAATTGTCTGACTGCCCATCCTCCTCAATTCTTTTCTTCCCTTCTTCCTTCCATCTTTCTCCCTCCCTCCTTTCCATCCTTTTTTTTTGCTCTCGTCTCACCCTTCCCCCTCTACTTTCTTCCACCACTCCTTCCTTCCTTCCTTCCTTCCATTTTCCTCCCTCCCTTCCATCCTTGCTTGCTGTCATCTCACCTTCCCTCCCTTCCCCTTCTCCTTCCTTCCACCACTCCTTCCCTCCATCCATCCATCCATCCACCCTTCTATCCTTCCATTCAACTTCCTCCCTCCCTCCCTGCCTCTCTCCCATTTTCCTTTCTTCTTTCCTTCTCTCATCCTCCCTCCCTCCCTTCCTCCTTTCTTCCCTCCTTCCCTCCCTCCCTTAGGTTCCTCCCTCCCTCTCTTCCTCCCTCCCTCCCTTATCTTTCTTCCTTCCTTTCCCTCCCTCCCTCCTTATCTTCCTCCCTCC
>JANHFQ010002178.1:32878-48282 GCA_032468035.1 Aparallactus werneri
AATCACAACCAAGCTTTGAAAATTTAAATATTATTTGGCACTTGAAAACAGTGAGAGTGAATGGGAAAATTAATAAAATATGGATATGATTTGTTGTCAATTTTCATAACTACATACTGTATGCTATTGTCAAAACAAAGGTACCAAAATAAAAGGAACTGAAATCTTGTCTTAAGCATAAGCAAAGCAGTTAGAAATCTGGATCCTTAATACTAACCTGTACAGCAAAGGTAAGAAAGTATTTATTAAACTCTTTTGGACTGCAACGGAGAACATAATAGCCAGTTTGATTGCCAGCTTTTTTCAGCTTACTGATTGCAAAGTCCATGCTGTTTTAAAAAAAATAGGAGGAAAAACAAAGTATTAAAAAGAGCTGACAGTTCTGAATTACAGAATACAGTATATTGGGATATAGCAGATTTTTCACAAAAAGAATCTGCCAATGAAATGGCAATTCCTCTTCTTGTCTCTTGATTGATCTAAGACTACTCTTTCCACATTACTTTTAGTAAATAAAAAATAGTTAAAACCATTTCCCATTTCCTTGACCTGTTCTTTCACCAGCAGAATGCCACCAAATAAAATTTACAACTAGTTTCATTGGCAATTGGGACCTGAATCCAACACTAAGCAATGTGGTTGTAGTGTAATGTCACATTAACTCATTGCTTAACAACAGCAATCCAGCTGCATTCCCCTGGCCCTGATGGATCCATGTGAAGCTCCAAAACATCTCAAGAAGGTTACGAATGATTTGGAAAAAGGGCAGGTGGAGCCTTGGGAACATGGTTTAGCATAGCCAGCAGCTGCCTCACACAAATGGCCAGACCAAGTGTGTCTCAGCAGCAGTTGCAGGAAGGAGGAGGTGGTGAAGGTTAGCTGACAGGGTACAGCTGGCAGGACCAGCGAATGCAGCTTAACAAGGATGGCAAGCGCAGTACGATAAGGGTGACAGGGCCAGCAAGTACAGGGTGGCAAGGACAACAGGTTGGCCAAAAGGACAGGGGTGGGAGGTAGAGTAAGCAGTTGGAGGGAATTAAGCATCCCTACGGTTTTAAGTATGGGCAAGTTGCCAAACGTCCAAATTCTCATTAGATCTCCTTTTACATTCAATCTATCCTTGTACCGTAAAATTTTATCCCATTTCAAGATAGCTGGGTGTGTCCACGCTTCTACTGTAGATATCCAAAGTGGTAAATGTTGGTAATATTTATTAACTCTTATCCAATTTGATATCAAAGCGTCCCTCACATAATGCCTTTGAAAATATTTGTGAATTATATTTTGGTTATACCAGAGGTAAGCATGCCATCCCATCTGTAAATGATATCCTTCTAATGTTAATGATCTTTTGTTTCGTAAATTAATCCAATCCTTTACCCAGGTAATTGCTACCGCCTGGTGATAGAGCTCCCATTCTTGTAGACCAAGTTCCCCTCTAGTTTTGTCGTCCTGGAGTGCTCTTCATTTAATTCTAGGCTTTCTTCCATTCTATACAAATTTAGCTATTAGCTTATTCAGTTCGCTAAAATACTGCTTTCCTAATTTAATTGGAATCATTTTGAATAGGAATAATACTCTTAGCCCCAAATTCTGATCACAATTTTTGGGGTGTGTGTGTGTGCTACAACGGCAATTGTTTTGGTGACCATGACACAACCAAGAAGCTTTGTTGAACGAATGGTTGTACTTTGAGGGCTATCTTTAATTGAATAGGATAAAATGGGATGGACTCAACAGAGATTAAAATAATTAAAACGTATTTTAAAATAAAACAGAAAATCAGAAGAGGTTTGAAGAAATTTGGCAGGCTATAAAGGATACAATTCAGAGAATTACTCGTGTTCCAGTTAAACAAAAAATAAATTCTGGTTTCCATCAAAATAATGTGATTTTCTAAAGATGGAGACTAATATCTGACTTTGTCTGAGTGACATTGTGACTTTTTCCTATCCAATACTCACTTGATTTTATAATTCATCAGTACATTAACTGGAACATGGTAATATATCAAATTGCTCAGAACTGGGATATATTATACAGAATCACATATGTTCCTACTCAGACATATTTTTTCCTCGTTTTTATGAAAGGAACAGGAAGAAGTAATCTGTACCAGGAGTAATTTCTTTTGTTAGCAATTTTCCATATGTCACAACAATCATTCAAATAACTAGTGTGTGTGCATAAAATCTGAGAGTCTGGATGGAGATACGTATCAATTCAAACAAGTTAAAGTGGATCCAAAAAACTGTTACTAATTCTTTTTTCATAGGCACACACAGGAGTTGGTTGATAGAAATGAACATCTATCTCCCTTCCTCCTTACCTACAGGACTCAGGACCCCTGGTAATCCAACTCCCATCTGTCATGACTCCCTGCTAACTACACTGGTCCCAAAATTTTGCTGATTGGCAGCTGCAGGAAACTTTTGCTTTTGATCTTCCTCTTTTTGTCTTTTGCTTTTGATCTTCCTCTACTGCTAGCAGTAACAAGAGCAAGAACAAAACTGTTTTAACCTGATTCCCTGGACAGAAAGAAGCTTCTTCCTCAATACAGTCCAAGTTGCATCTATAACTATGGAGGCAAGTTGTGTGTACAAGTGAACAGGGCTAATGTACACAATGATTACTGTGTTCCCAAATACCTAGCCTGGTATCTGATGTGCCTCTAGTTCAAAAGGTTATCCATTCCCAAGATAAGTGTTAGAACAAAGTATTACTTACGAAATTGGCCCATGGCAATTGCTCTGGATATTTTCAAGAACTGAAGGAGGTGCCACTTCTTTACAAAGGTAATGATGAGCATCCGCTGTTAATCTATAATATCCATCGATTAATGATACAAAAGAAAGAGCTTCTTTTAATGAATGAAATTCAGCTTCCTGTAAAAAGACAAGGAGAAAAAAATGGGGTAGAGAATGTGAAGTAATGAAATGCAAATTAGAAAAAAAGCATACAGTACAGTCAATGCTATGCGCCGAGATGAATAAGCATGAGTTTTCTATCTTAACATTATGAGCCCTGGTAGCGTAGTGGATAGGGTACAGTACTGCAGGCTACTGCCTGCAATTCCTGCCTGCAATTTGGCAGTTCAAGTCTCACCAGATTCAAAGTTGACTCATCCTTCCATCCTTCCGAGGTGAGTAAAATGAAGACCCAGATTGTTGGGGGCAATATGCCGACTCTGTAAATTGCTTAGACAGGGCTGTAAAGCACTGTAAAGTGGTATATAAGTCTAAGTGCTATTGCTATTATGTTTTTGAATAATACTATTTAATTTATTTATTCACTTTGAGTGCTGCCCATTCTTGAAGACTGTGGGCAGCATATGTTACTTCCAAATAAATAACGCTCTGTGTTAGACATTTATAAACTTCTTTCCTTTTATTTTTATCTCTTTTCTTGCATTTTATCTTTTGTAGAAATGCAACTGTATGTATGTGTGAATGTGTGTATGTATGTGTAAATAGAAAGGACTAAATTATCTGGCATGCAAGCTTCTGTCTCCTGCCAATTTAAGCTGAGTAAAGAGTTATCCAGAACAAAGTTTTAGCTCACCATAGTGATATATCTATAGCAGCGGCCCCCAATCTTTACAGTTTGGTGGTCCGGAGGGGTGGGGGAGAAGAAGGGAACCAGCAGGCTGCTTGCCCAACAATTTGCGTGGCCTGGTTCTGAATAGGCCACAGTCTGATAGTGGGCTACAGCCTGGAGGTTGGGGACCCCTGATCTATACTACTAAAATTTTGTCATCATGACCTTTAACTGGATGAAACAATGACTCACAGGGCAACAATTTTTGAACTAAGCGACGAGGCTTAACTTACAGAATGCATCCAAAATCCATTATTCCCAAGGGAATGAAACTTGGGGACATTGTGGCTATTTCAGTGCCACTGTTGCTGTTGAGAGATTGTGCTATTTGCCAGTGTTGCAAATTCCCATGCTCTGTGTTCGCCTATATTGGATAACTTGTCCCCTCTAAGAAATATTTCTATTGCTAGAAATCCACTTTCATTACAGGCAAATCTTTACTGAAAATGTGATGATTTCTTTCAGCTGGGAGAAATAATGTCACCCACACAGAAAACACATAACAGCAGAAGAGCTTTCTTTTTTTCACTGCTTGAAAGAGAACAGCACCTAAAGCTACACTTGTCAACTTCTAAACGGATCAGGCCTGTCACAGCCATCTTTCAGTTTCTCAGCTTGCCACACATTGGGGGGGAGGGGGGAGGTCTGGAATGTCAGAGCAGACACCAACAACAGATCATCCCATGGGAACCAAGGTCATCGCAATAGGCGCTGGCCAGACTGAGGGGAGTTGCCAAAGAGATGCCAAAGCGCCTAATTGGACAATGTGACCTGTGACAATGAGGGAGGGCATTATCTATTCTTTAATTATACAGAAACTGTGGGAAATATTTAGAGCTGGTTTTATCTTCATTCATGCCAAAATGACGTACTCAATAAAACAGTTATTTGAGAAAGCTGAAAGTCTCGGAGTGCTGAATTGGTCAGAACCTTGACAACGTTAATGAAACATCTAAAAACATACAAAAGGAACAGAGTTGTCTGCATGTTTGAATAGATGGGAAGAGAAAAGGTGTTTTGAATCCTGAAATGCTTCTTGTTCTCCATTGGAATGCATTTTTAGAGGTTATGTGCTCTGAAAAATTAGGACTGAACTTTCTATAAAAATTTGCAAAGTCCAATTCTATTTCAGAAAAGTATGTTTTGAAGGCAGTCTATTAGGTCTGAAGTAAGAAGCAGTAAGTATTGATCCTTAATGGTCACACTGTTTAGGAGTCAAAAGACAAGAAAAGGACAATAGATGTAATGTATATTTAAGAGTACCAATTAAGGGTAGCTCAGGGTTGTAGCTCACTGCAGTATCCTTGACCAACAGAAAAAAGAAAAGAGCATCTATACAACATATTCCAACAAAATGGATATCCACACAACTTTATCAAAAAGAGCTTGACCACTCAATCCAATACAGCACAACAACCAACACAAGCTCTAAAAAGTATAACACTGCCATACATCAAGAACATGAAAAAACCAGAAAAAACCAACAGACTAGTACAACTACCTGGAATTAGCATAGCATACAAGCCAACTAAAGCCCTTCAAAATATCCTAAGTAAACCAAAAGACCCAACAGCCCCAGACAAACAGGCAGAAGATTGGCAGAATGCATTAACGAATAGCAACTAGAAGTCAGAAGACAAGATAAAACCTCTTTAAGATAATACACAACATATGAACAAACTTAACCATATTTTCAATTGGGAAACTGACTGTCCTAGACTAAGCCAAGTCCAAAAATGCTATGAAATTTCTAGAAAACTGCCACTGACTAATTAGCCATCAACAGACACATAGACATAAATAATATCTACACACTATGCAAAGAAGCAATTAACAAACCCAAAAGGGAACAAAAAGACCAAAACGCCTCCCCATCAGCAATCAGCACCCAGATGAGCATAGATTAACTCCAAGATTAACATCAGACCAACAATCAAATAAACAATACCCAAGTAAACAGAACAGCCAAACAAGCCAGCAATAGTCCAACCAAAGAACTCCTAAGACTATACTCACTTATACTGACAGGGCAAGCCATTAGAATGTAAACTGAGAGCAAACCCCACTCCTTACTAGCATTTATAATGTTATCTAGTTTAGGAAATCAAATGTCTGCAAGAAAACAACCAAGCTTAGAGAGTACCAAGGACCTCTAATTTAAAAGAGTGAATGAAACCCTTCTTCAAAAATTCCTTCATTGTAGCTAACTTTTGAGTAATCATAGTATATTGCCTCTTAGCTGGGATTTGAATTTCTGGCTTTGTCAGGTGCAAACAAAGTGGCTCCAGGATTTGGGTCAAGAGGTTCCTTTATTGTTGACTCCAGTGTACACAAGAAACTTGCCAGGCTGTCTGTTTTCCCGTGAGAAAGCTAGATAGAAATCGAAGTGTTTGCCTTCATATGTTTGGTTGGGATTCCACCAGTTTAACAACCGGTTCAGTGATTGTTGGCATCTATTACAGTCCAGCCAGTCAAGGAAAAAATAGAAATTATGTTTTTTAAAAACAAACTGAAACAAAAAGCCACAAAATAGTAATGATGGGGAAATTCAATTATCCTGACATCTGTTGGGATACAAACTCGGGAAACATGGTTTTTGCTGTTCACTTTAAATGACTTTAAATCACTAGGTCACAGGAACTGCATGCTTCTTTCACCAAGCAGGAGGTTGAATTAGATGTTCCCTTCCAAGTTTATGATTTGAATAAGACATTATTCAATAGCAAGGAATTATTCATATTAACTATACTTGATTTAAATATATGCTTGAATCCAGTTTTATTTTGATTTAGTGCCTTACTCTTTTTTTTAAATATAGTGCTTAATCTATCACTCAAAGGACACATGCTATATAATAAGTGTGGAAAATATGGACCCTGATTTAGGCCCAGGCAGTTTAGGATTTTAAAAGGTCCATATCAGTGTGTATTAGATCTCATACATATACAAGAACCCTTGGTATATGAGTCATTCCCATAGTTATCTATAGACAAAAATAAGTGTTCTGTACATGTAATTAATATCTAGAGTACATGTTGATGATTATTATGTCAAAACCATCAACTTTCAGAACAAACACAATTTAAGTCCTAAAGGGTATTAGCAAACAATTTTACACAAGCTTAGGAAACATTCCATTTATCAAAAGAGTTATCCAACTGAGGTGGAGCGAAAATTTGTAAACTATAATTTTTAAAAATTGTGTAAAGATGCTCTTATGTGAAGAAAAGGAATAAATATGGATATTTGACATGTCAGTCTTATACAGACCTGTTTAGATACAAATACCAATAGGTAAATCCCTCCAATATTTCCATGCTGAAATAAGACATGGATTTGGGGATATGTGCTTCCCTGTTTTCTACCCTCAAGAATAGAAATCTCTAAAACCTGATATTATAGTAGACTAGCTTATTACCTGGCTTTGCCCAGGTATTTTGCTTTTGCCTACAATTCCCAGGATTCTTTGCCTGAGTGGGGCCTGCTGTGTTGTCATGCTGCACTCCCCTGCTGTAGCCTACATTTTCCACAATTCTTTGGGGCTTGCCTACAACTCCCAGCATTCGAACTTTTTTTGTGCAATCTGTCCCCTTTTCCGTTTTTGGGGTGCAAAGAGACATCCTACATGCTCGCAACCCCCACAGTGACCGTATTACTACGGAAAGGTACCTCTCTGTCAATTTTGGAGCATATTGGTACAGGGATGTGGTTTTCTATAGCGAACATACAAACTAATTTTGCTCCAGGGAGTTCTTTTTTATAGATATAGATAACACATTACTTCCAATTCGTTACCCAAAACAAGATTCAGAGTACTTAGGATTACAAATGTGGTATCTTTAAAGGATTACAAATGAGGTAAGGTAACTCTTTAAAATAGCTGTATTTTTACCCACAACTGTGTATGGGAATCAGAAAGCAATGTGATGGGTGATTGTTATATTTGTGCCTTCCAGTCACATATCCTAAACGTTTCTCAGATTGGAAACTGAAATGCTGTATAATGTTGACTGTAATATTTAGCAAATAGAACTATCATCTACATTAATCCTGCAAGAGAATAAGTAAGGGTTTGAATGTCATCCTTAAAAGCCTCCTTTTTAAATTGGAAAATAATTTTATTGCACACTGTAGAAATAACTTTATATGATTGCCTTCTGTGGCTGTATTAGATACCAAAGTAATGCTAATATGCAAAGCATATTATCCAATCTATTTGACCAATTAATACTCATAACACAAAGTCACCAAAGTTAGCTACAGTACCAGATTCTTGCTGTCCTGCTTGTGAATGGTTACAATTCTACTTTCTCCAGAACTTTCTTGATTTGCTTGCTTAATACTGACATCTATAATATCAGGAAAATCACAATAAGTTTGTATGTCCTGCAAAAAACAAGAGGAAAAAACAATGTTGCTTTGGAAAATAATCATTTTAAATATTTAGATCAAGATTTCAATCAATTCAAAAGATGCAATTCCAATTTAGATCTGACCTGCCAAATACTAGAGGGCCCACTACTAATAAATATATGTGATGATAGTTTCTGTGGCAATAATTGAGATCTTTAGGACAGGAGAACACCCTTCCTCCACCTGTCCGCTTACAACATCTGCAGCCCAGCAGAAATAGAGATTGGAACATAGCCATATGATAAAAAATTAATAAATATTTGGAAAGATTTCCAAAGGTCAACAAGTAGAAGGAATCCATTTGGATAAACTGTTAAAAGATTACTCCATCCTCAAGCAGCAACTGCAAATTGTGGTGAAACAATTTCCAAACATTTCTCTTCTGTAGTTATATAAGGAAAACCTCATGAAATACAAAGTTGTAGTATTGCCGTTAAGAGACTGAACATTAAAGGAAAATTACCAATACCAGTTTAGAAGTTGAAAATGCCGTTTTCTGTTTTACGGTAATTTCTATTGCTAAATCAGTTTTCCCTGCAATAACAATATTGGTAATCATAAATAGTCCAAGTTTGCAATTCTGCGGTTTTCCGCACAAATTAAGAATTACAGGTGCATTAGTGTGCGTAGGCCTATATGAAGATTAAGAAGCAACATATAGTTGGAACTCCACAAGATTAACCAAGCTCCTGCATCACTGAGATTGTAGGGAAAAAGTAGGTACCAACTAGGATTTATGAAATTTTCATTTTGCCCATTAATGATCTTCTGGGAAATTATCTACTTACTGTAGCTACTGTGTAATTTTTAATCACTGTACAGAATTGTTTCTAATTAGCTACTCTGCATCTTATGACATAATTCTTATGACAAAGCTAAATCATTCTTAGCAGGTTTCTCCTGAAGTAAGCATGAAATAACATGATCAAATATTACCTCATCTGCAAGCACCTCACTGACATTTTGTTTTCCTCTGGAACACTGTATCCCGCCATTTCCACTTATAATAATGGTTGCAAAAGATTCTGCATTTGAAGGTTCTTTTCCAGGATCCTTCACTTTAAACACTTCTGAGTAAAAGGCAGACTGGAGGGTTTCCAAATTAATGAGGTACTTCAGTTTCAGATTTCTGGCGGTTGCTTTGCACTGGCTGAATTGCTGAATAAATTTCCGGAATCTGTACCTTATTCTTTTTCGTGTCAAAATATGATAATCTTGAATTTTTTCTCTGATGCATTTTGGCAAAAACATTTTGTAGCTGTGAATACAAGAACTACCAAATGAGTAATTAAACATTACTAAGAGCAATTTAGGGGGGGAAAAATCAAGGAGTTTACAATTGAGCATTTGTTTCACCAAACATTCTATCTACAGCCAACAGAACTAAGAACTTAAGGGTGTTGGGGGGGGGGGAAGAAATATATTGTATTGAAATATAGATTTAAAAATTCAAGATGCTTGTTTTTATGCTACTTCAAATCTGTCAATATCCCCAATATGCTACTTCAAATCTGTCAATATCCCCAATGTAGTATAATGGACAATATGTACATTTTAGAACTGCGGAGATGAAACTGCTGACAAACTGTAGGGCAGTCATATATTTCAGAGTTGTACATACTTTATTGAAAGCTTTGGGGAAAGTACAGCAGTGTGCGTTGATTTTAAATTTCAATGTGTGAACAAAATAGAGCTGCCGCTCATCCTTTCTTCTGCATTTTTGTTTGAGGACCCTCTAAAACAGATGACTATGCAATACTGGGATAGGCATGTGTGTGTGCGCGCGCGCAAAAGGAAGAAAAAAATTGACATTTCTGCTTGCACAATTACAGTTTGGGGCTTCTGCCAACAGATCTGAAAACCTCAACTACCGGTTGTGAAAACAGTTAATAGGTTCAGAAGCAGTTATTGTTCTAAACCTAATGGATATCTAACCTATGCATGTTTTTGTTGAAGAAAGTAGAAGATCATGGCAGGAAGAAGAAATTCCCCTTGATACAACTCTGTCATCACTCCTTTAACTTTACTCTCATCTATAGCAGAGGCATTAACCTTTGCCACCTAATACAAATACTTAGATATGAATTGCAGTGATCTATCTAGATAGCATATATGAGAATGAGAATGTACTTTTACATATGCTGTATATGCGATTCATGTGCCATTTCAAAAAATAATTACCTTACAGAATTGTAAATGGCTAATGGAGTTTGGTCCTTATCTTTGGCCATTCTCATCATATCAAGGACGGCCATTCCAAGACATTCTTCCTGTGTTTCATGAGTCACAGCCATTTTTACCCACCCGTGAACAAAATCTTCTCGCCACTGAATCAAAAACAAGAGTGAGAACTCAGGATTAGTGTTTCTCTGTGGATTATTTTTACTGCAACTTGAAAAATCTTCCATAAGAATCAGTACCAATCACACAATTCAGCAGTATTTTGATGCTACTCCCAATCTTGCTTTACTGAAGAATATAACCTTTCAAGTGTTTTTAGACAAGCAATATAAGCATAATCAATCTAGGAGTAAATATCTACAGACCTATCTAATAGGTTAACCATTTTTACCTGAGCAAATAGGTAAGACATGACGATATCATCAAGGACGGGACTCTCTGCACTTCGAGAAACGCCATACCGGTATGCTCGTATATTGCTGCTACAATACCAGTGTGGGAAATAAAATCTGTATGGAAACAGTTTGTCACGTATTAAAGTTTTTATTTTTTTTACAGAATAAAGTTACTAAAATCTAAATGAGATAAAATTAGGGTTTTGAGTATGTATGTTATTCTGTCAGTTGATCAAAATGGTTTTATTTTTTTAAATTGTTGCCTCTAAAATTTTGAAAACAAACTTCATAAATGTGGCTGCTACTCAAAACTCATGAGAAGAATATTCACACCACTATTTTAGCATTTTGTTTTTTACTAAACCAAGCAGTAATTTAATATCTGTAAATGTCAAATTAATTTTCAATTTGAAATAAGATAACTATTTTTGCTTAAATTGGCGTTTAGCTAGTAACTTTGTCAACTGACAGATAATTGTCAGTCAAGCCACTAAGATAAGGACTGATAATTAATGGGAGAAATCTCATTCAGAATGAAGTGTCTCTGGAAAGAATTGATATTATTACGCTACATTTTATACACACACACACACACACACACACACACACACACAAAGAGGGGTAGGTTTCTCCCAGTTTAACAACCGGTTCGCTTGGTGCAGGGATTTTGTGCGTGCGCTCGTGCATGAAGTGCATACACACCCCAAATGTGTGCTGCACACGCAGCACTTTGGGGCCAAAAACCAGCTGACTTAGCTACTGATTCGGGCCTAAATTTAGCCAAACTGGTAGCTAAATCAGCTGATTTTGGGGGCTAAGGTGATGCACGCATATCAATTTAAGCCCGAAAATCAGCTAATTTTAGCTACCGGTTCAGGCATGTAGCTACCGGTTCGCGCTTGAATCGGTAGCTAAATCAGCTGATTTTCGGGCCTAAATTGATGCACATGTATCACCTTAGCCCTGAAAATCAGCTGATCAGCTGATTTTTGGGGTCAATGCATGTGCAGTGCGTATTTAGCTACTGGTTCACCGAACCTGTAGCCTATCTTAACAAATGGTTTGGCCAAACCGGTAAAAACCCCTCCCCCCCACACACATACTGACTATGCAACCAACTATAATATAAATTATTATACTAAATGTAGTCAATTCTGAAGAGCAGACTTCTAAAAAAGCCTTATGATCACTCCAGTTGTTATTTTCTCAATGTTTTCCTAAGCCCCATATAAAGAAAAAGCTTTGCATTCCTGCTTAAATAAACTTCTGGTATAGAAGAGATTAAGAACATCTAAGAATATGGCTTGTGTGAAGAGAATGCAAAAGTACCAGTAGTTCTCGAGAGAAAGCTATTAAGCATGGTACAACTGCTGATGTACTATATATCAATGTAATTCTAGATTCTTGTAGGACTGGAGAATAAAATTTCCTCACAGCTGGCAATGCTATTGGGTTACATTATGAAGATCAAAGACCAATCATCATGTGGGCATTATGATGTGGGAATGTCCAATAACCACTCTTCTAGTCTGAGGCAACTACTTATATTACCTCAAAATTATTTTTTAGATCTGAATAATAATAAAGGTGAGGTACAAATAAATAAATATATCTGCAGAGTGACTCTTCAATCTGCACTTTGCTTGCTCAAAGGCTAGTTCTACAGTATATTGATGTAGCAATAGCACTTAAACTTATATACCGCTTCACAGTGCTTTTACAGCCCTCTCTAAGTGGTTTACAGAGTCATCCTATTGCCCCCAAAAATCTGGCTCCTCATTTTACCCACCTTGGAAGGATGGACGGCTGAGTCAATCTTAAATCCTAACATACTAAATTTAAGATTTGCCCTTCTGACAATGCACAAGTGTCTCTTCAAGTTCTGTATGTCATACTTCTTTTATATAGCCTGAATAACATTGTGGCATGATTCAATGTTCTAGGCCAGGGGTATCAAACTCGATCTCATTGAGGGTCGCATCAGGGTTGCGTTTGACCATGGAGGGCTGGGGGGGGGGCGCATGGCCAGCTCGATGTCACTTATGTCAGGGACAACTGTGGTGGTCCGAGCATTGTGCTAGAGAAAATGGAGCTCGGGAGGGACGTGTACGGCTCCATTTTCACTGGCAGAGGCATCGCGGGCCAGTCCTTCACTTTTCCCAGGACCCTGGTAGAGGGGAGCTGTCTGTCAAGCCCCAATTCGGGGCTTGCCATACCTGGGGGGGGGACCCGAGACAGAGAGAATGGAGTGACAGGAGAGCTGAGCGCAATCATAGCTGGACTTTATTTATTTATTAAATTTGCATACCTCCTGCTCCCGGGGGATTCCGGGCAGTTCATAACAAAACAAGATAAATCCCAAAATTAAAAGATTACCAAAAATTACAAAGCGCTCTGTGCTAATTTCGACTCCCAATTCCAATGACTCATGGACCCCAGACCTGCTGACAGAGCCAGGTTTCAGTGGCTTGACAGAAGGTTGGCAGGTCATGGATAACCCGGATCCCAGGGGGCAACTGATTCCATAGGGTGGGAGCAGCCCCAGAAATGGCCCTCCCCTGAGGGCCCGCCAGCCGACATTGCTTAGCTGACAGGATCTGGAGGAGGCCGACTCTGTGAGCTCTCACAGGGTGGTGGGAGGAAGACAGCAGAAGGTGGTCCTGCAGATAACCTGATCCTAAGCCATGAAGGGCTTTAAAGGTTATGACCAGCACTTTGAATTGCACCCAGAAGCCCACTGGAAGCCAGTGCAGCTCGCGCAAGATTGGTGTCACAGGACACTACTGAGATACCTCTGAAATAACTTGCATGGCTGCATTCTACATGAGCTGAAGCTTCCGAATGTTCTTCAAAGGCAGCTCCATGTAGAGCGCATTGCAGTAATCTAACCGTGAGGTGATGAGGGCATGAGTGACTGTGAGAAGGGCCTCCCAATCCAGAAAGGGGCGCAACTGGAGCATAAGCCGAACCTGTGCGAAGGTCCCTCTGACCACAGCCAATAAATGATTTTCTAATTTTAGCTGTAGATCAAGGAGGACACCCAAGTTGCGCACCCGGTCTGAGGGGGTCAAGGTCTCCCCACTCAGAACTAAAGATGGACATGGAGCTGGACCTTGGGAGGGATCGACCCACAGCCACTCAGTCTTGTCAGGGTTGAGTCTGAGCTGATTAGTCCCCTTCCAGAACCCCACCACCTCCAGGCACTGGGACAGCATTCCACGGCTTCGTTGGTCCGGCTAGGAGCAGAGATGTACAGCTGGGTGTCGTCAGTGTACTGATGAAACTCTACCCCATGCCATCAGATGATCTCACCCAGCAGTTTCATGTTAATGTTAAATAGGAGAGGCGAGAGAACTGAGCCCTGAGGAACCCCGCAAGACACGGGCCTAGGACTCAACCTTTGCCCCCCTACCAACATCGACTGAAAATGGCCCAAGAGGTAGGAGGAGAACCACAACAAAATGGTGCCCCCCACACCTAACACCTGGAGTCGTTCCAGAAGAATACCATGGTCGATGGTATTGAAAGCTGCTGAGAGATCAAGAAGGACCAGGATAGAGTGACAATCCCTATCCCGGCCTGCCAGAGATCATCTACCAACACGACCAAAGCTGTTTCCATGCAATAACCGGGTCTGAAACCGGACTGGAATGGATCCAGATAGTCAGCTTCCTCCAGTGTTACTGCAGTGACCGAAGGAGTTGGAGCGCCACCACCTTCTCAACAACCTTCCCCCAAAAGGGGAGGTTGGAGACAGGACAAAGGTTTTTTAAAACAGCTGGGTCCAGGGAAGGCTTCTTGAGGAGGGGTCTCACCAGGGCCTCCTTCAAGGCCGGTGGAAAGAACCCCTCCCTCAAGGAAGCATTGATCACAGCCTGGAGCCAGCCTTGTGTCTCCTCCCGACTGGTCGAGACCAGCCGGGATGGGCATGGGTCCAGTAAACAGATGGAGGCACTCATTGCACCCACGGCCCTGTCTACATTCTCAGGACTAACTGGAACAAACTCATCCCAGATAATAGGACTAAGACTTACCCCATCAACTCTGTAGAAACTGCCCAGTCAGAGTTCAGGTCCGACCAAATTGGAGCAACTTTATCTAACAAGTACTAGACAAATTCCTCAGCACAACCCTGTAGAGGGTCCCCAGTCCCCTCCGACTTAAGGAGGGAGTGGGCAACACTGAACAGGGCAGCTGGGCGACAGCAGATGCAATAAGTGTGGGAAAGTGATTTGTCTGCAGTAACCATCACCAAGCCTAACATAAGCCAAAATGGTTGATAAATTAAAAAAAAACTAGATCAACAGAAAACTACACTGCAGAATTCAAGTAAGCTTATTCACAACAAGTGATACAACAAGAACAGGAATTGAGGACAATGATGAGATCACTTAGTAGTATCTAACAACAGAAGCAGAATTAAGGACATACTCAATGAAGCAGATGCTAATGGTAATAGCAGAATCTACTTCCCAGAAGTGAATTTGACAATGATGGCAAGAAAAATAAAGGATAAAGACAGTGAGGAAGAAATTAGAGAGCCATTCTGTGTTTCTGACAAGGATGGTAATGGTTACCGTATATACTCAAATATAAGTTGATATGATTTGGGGCACCTAAGGTGATGCCCATGCAGAGCGTGCTGTGTGGGCATCAATTTAGCCCCCAAAATCAGCTGTTTTAGTTATGTATGCTGGACCCCAATTTAAATATTCAAATTATGGTAAATAATTAGCAATAAGTTTGAAAGAGGGAAGACCCAGAAAAAGAAGAAGAAAGAAAAGGGCCCCAACCCCACGGACCACAGCCGCAGCCACA
>JANHFQ010002178.1:98474-109546 GCA_032468035.1 Aparallactus werneri
GTTACAGTAATCCAATCGGGAGGTGACAAGGGCATGAGTGACTGTAAGGAGAGCCTCTCGGTCCAGGAAAGGATGCAGCTGGTGCAACAAGCGAAGGATGCAACAATTTGTGCAAAGATTCCTCTGGCAAATACAAAATAATTCCTGTCTTCTTGAGGGCAAATACAAAATAATTCCTGAACTAAGGCTGTGTCCTTATGGAGAATGGTCCATAAAAACATAACATGTTCTATGATACAGTATTATGTTTTTTCTAAGGATATAAGGGTCCATCTTATCGTTACTCTTTTGCTAAAGTGCCCAGGCAATTCTGAAATATTTTATATACAGTTATTACCAGACCAGTATGATTCCATTTCTGTGAATGTGATCAAATTCCATTACACTGTCAGTAAAACCAGGCATTCCTTTAAGATTCATAAGATGTATGTTTTGTTTTATAATAGTGTTGTGTACAATGTATAAGATGAATCTTTAAAATATAATAAAGTTTTCTTTAAAAAAACCCCAGACATTCCTTGATTTTATCCATGATCTAGACATAAACTGTTTTATTTTGTTCCATCTGATGGTTGTATTCTGATGAGTGACCATATTTAAGGTATGTATGTACATTTTAATGCATCAGTGTAGATATCCCCGTATCCATCCTTTTTAACACATCAGTTTAGTATTTGGGTTAGGGATAGATTGTCAGGGAGAAAAGTTATGTGGTTGCTAGGAGTCAAAAATAACTTGATGGCACATATTAGATTAGCACTGGAAATGTGCAAAGAATAAACAGCAGTTCCATTGAATTGGACCCAAATCCTGCTCTGTTCAAACTTTTCAAGGAAAACATGGTATGGCAGGCCTTCTGAGACCCAAGGAGTCTGTGGATCTTTTAACCAGCTTTATGATTATTTTTAAGACTATTATTTGAATTGTTAGTTGATTATAAGCTGTTCTTTTATATATTGTAACACAGTATTTTTTATTTGTACATTTCTAAGTGATGCTTAGAGAGCCAGATTGGTAGAGTTTAAGACATCAGGCTAGAAATCAGGAGACTGTGAGTTCTAGTCCTCCTTAGGCACAAAGCCAGCTGGGTGACTTTGGGCCAGTCACTTTCTCTCAGCCCTAAGAAGGAGGCAATGGCAAGCTTCTTCTGAAATCTTGTCAAGAAAACTGCAGGAAAGAATTTTCCAGGCAGCCTTGAACAAGATTGAACATAAGAAAAAAAGGTGGTATTTAGAAATATGTTGTATCTGAAGTTCAGTTTACTTCACAATTGATTGCTGCAGGGTTGTTCTACTTTGTGAGGGGTCCTTGGTGCTCTCTGAGTTTGCTTGTTTTTTGCAGACATTTCATTATCCAGCTAGGTAACATCATCAGTGCTAGTAAGGAGTGCTGATTGCTTTCAGTTTATATACTGGTGTCTTACCTGTCTGTGTGGGTGAAGAGGGTCTTAGAGATTCTTTGACTCTTAAGACCGCCCCCACTCACACAGACAGTCAAGAACCAGAATATAAGCTGACAGCAATCAGCACTCCTTACTAGCACTGATGATGTTACCTAGTTAGGGTAATGAAACATCCGCAAGAAAACAAGCAAACTCAGGGAGCACCAAGGATCCCTCGTTTCAACCCTGAGCTACAAATGTTCTACTTCGTTTATAACTTTTCCAATTGTACAGATAGTAGACTCTGTTGAGCTTCTGAGCATCATTCTCTGTCGTGTTTTGCATAAATGTATTCTGTTGTACAGAACCAGGCTATAAGAAGGCTCATGCTTAACCTGCAAATCCTAAATTTTCTAAATTAACCACTGCGATGAATAACACTATAATAATCCATTAATCTGTAATCTATTAATCTATAATCCATATTGGAAAGATGGATTGTAGGGAATTTGACAAATTACTTGCTTCACATCTTGAATTCTGTTTACGAGAATAATTTCCATAATATTATAGCATGATGAAACAGATGTGAGATTATTTTTAAATTGTACTATAACCTCATTTTTCCACAGAGAATCTATAAGCAGTACAAGTAGTCCTCGATTTACGACCACAATTAAACTCAACATTTCTGTTGTTAAGTAAAACATTCATTAAATTAGTTTTGCCCCATTTTATGACTTTTCTTGCCATAGTTGTTAAGTGCATCACAGAAATTGCTAAGTTAGTAACATGGTTGTTAAGTGAATTTGGCTTCTCCATTGACTTTGCTCATCAAAAGGACACAGAAGGTGATCCCCTGAGAGTCCAGGACACTGCAACCGCCATAAATATGAACCAGTTGCCAAGAATCCAAATTTGGATCATATGACCCCAGGGATGCTGCGATAATCAAAAGTGTGAAAAATGGTCATAAGTCACTTTTTTTCAATTCCATTGTAATTTCAAACAGTCACAAAATAAACTGTTGTAAATTGAGGCCTACCTATAATATAAATAGGGAGGAAAAAACAGCCTAAAATATGAATATGTGAAAAAAACCCAAAGCAATAGATATGTACTGGATTATTTTTTTAGATTTCTACAGACTAGCATAAAGTCACTAAAAGATATTCTCTGTTATTTTGATTGCAGAATTTCCCCTGCACACCCTGAAGGCATCTAGCCAGTTTAAATAGTTTCAAGTTCATATAAATTAAACATTTACTTGTACTGACACTTAAAGGTTAATGCCAGTGACTTCGCTGAGTTTAATGTCTTGCTGTTCCGGAGCATGTTAGGGGCTGCAGAAAGTGTGTTTAGTAATAGAGAAGGAGCGCAAGGGAGCACAGAGTTAGATTTTTCTTCTTGGGGCAGGAGAGAAGATATTATTTGCTTGAGCAATTCATGAACTCTCCTTTCTCTATAAAACAATGAGAAGATAGTGAGATTGTCAAGTTGTGTTTTGTGAGAGATTAGCATATAGGAAATGGAAAATGAGGAAAAGGATTATTGTTCATCATTTAATGTAAATGATGGTGCTCGTCAGATGGCCTAGCCCTAGACATTGGTAGTTGAACACAGATCTTTTTAACATTTATATTTTATTGTGTTTTACCAATCTAGATGAAATGTTAATATATATTGTTAGTCCATGTATGATATGCCATACACTAAATCAGGGGTGTCAAACTCACGTCGTCATGGCAGCATCATGTGATGTTTTGGGACTTCCCCCCCCCTTTGCTAAACCGGGTGGGGGCGGAGCCAGCATGTGACGCATCTGGCCTGCGGCCCGGGTTTGAGACCTCTGCACTAAATAATAATAATAAATTGCTGTTCCTTTTCTTAGACAAAATCCCTACCTTATGCTAGGAGTTTGAATGGTACGTGATCACTTACATGCTAATTCCAAAATTCCATTTTGTTAAATTCAGTATATTTTAAAAACTAAACTTATACAGGTAGTAAGTAAGAAACATCACTGTGTTCAGGGAAATGTGCTCTCAAGAATTTATGTGTGAGATTATTGTGTGCACTTCTTGCTCTTTGCTATTGAAGCATCATATTAAGTTGCCTGACTCCTTCTGTTGGTA
Source organism: Aparallactus werneri (assembly GCA_032468035.1). Taxonomy (NCBI): domain Eukaryota; kingdom Metazoa; phylum Chordata; class Lepidosauria; order Squamata; family Lamprophiidae; genus Aparallactus; species Aparallactus werneri. The sequence continues at coordinate 101,991 of JANHFQ010002178.1, forward strand.
GAAGCAACTAAATACACAGGCAACTTTCCAGCTTTATAGTTTGTCTTACCTTTATCATTTGTTTAATGTTTCTTTCAAATGGGAATCCTTGGCTTCTTGATTTCCCGAAAAACCAGAATCAGAAGCAAATGATAAAAGTTAAATCTGAAATGACGCAGGTAAAAATAAACAGTGATAGAGTGGGAAGGCATATTATTTCAAAGGAAACATGTAATGTAAACATGTAATAGATATTATTATGACAGCCAGTTTGCAAGTGTAGTTGTAGGTTTTCTTTACAATCACTAAATTCCAAAGTAAACCACAATAATTCATTAGCGCTCTGTTTGATCTAACAGTGTTTGTTTAGAAGCCAAAATCATCGAGTTATGGAATACTTCCAAACCAAGTTGCATGGCCATAAACAACCTTAAGAACCTATTAAGTAGTTGATCTGGAAAATGTCCAATGAAACAAAATGGAAATTTAATGAAGTGTCTTGAACAGCGCAATAGATGGAATTGAAGTCTGTAAATGTAAAAGGAGAGGAAAGGAATGAATTAGCTATAAGAACCAAAAAGCAAAGACTTCAGCTATGGAAGAAAAGAAGAACAAGAAGATATCTGTGATTCATAAATACTAAAACCCAAAAAAGAGTTAATAATTTGAGGAATGCTTATTTTAAGCAAGAATACAGTTTGGTTTTGGTTTTGCAAGAGGATTTTTTTGGCCTATATTTCTTTAACCTTTACTGAATGTGCTCATCCTGAGTATGATAGCAGCTTCAGGTGAAGTCTATAAGACCTGATTCTCTGGGGAAAATATATTATTATTTTCTTATCGCTCATTTTCCCACCAATAAAAGATGAATGTTTAGTAAGAGCAAAACAAAATAACACAATAACACAATTGCATGCAAGTTCCCACCTCATTAAGATTTTTCTGTTCATTCTTGTTTCCACAGAAATTGGCATACTGGCTAAGTCATATGTTGAAAAAGGACAACTGATTCCTGATGATGTCATGACTCAGCTGATGCTAAGTGAGCTGAAAACGCTAGATCAGAACCATGTGCTGCTGGATGGTGAGAGCTTGCATTGTACCTTTTTGTAAATGAAAGGTAGTTTCCAGCTAGTGAACTCTATATGTTGAACATAGGATGTTGGTTGATGATAACATATTGGTATGAGTCAAGACTGACTTGAAGTCATACACACACGTATATCCAAGTTGGATTCTTAAGCATCTATACCTATAAAAGAGAACTCCCGGTTGGGAAGAATGTTTGTATGTCAGGTATAGAAAACTACACCCCTCCACCACTCTCCCCCAAAATTGACAGAGAGGTAGCTTACAATTGCCAAATCAGCACTGCCCGGGTCTCCGAAGTGTAGGGTGCCTCTTTGACCCCCAAAAAGGCTTGAAAAAGTGACACTTTGCAGCAAAAACTGCAGGGATGATGGAAGTTGCAGGCTAAATGCACTCAGGCAAAGAACCTTGGGAAATGTAGGCTGCAGCATGACCACACCGCAGGCCTCACCTAAGGCAAAGAATGTTGAGAATGGAACCTCTCCAGCCAATAGAGGCAAAGGATGCAAATCAGTCAAAGAACGCTGTAGGCTGCAGAGGGGAGTGCAGGCCCTGCAGGCCCAAAGGAGCAGAGGTGCACTGAGCATGTCAGTATTTGAAAAAAGGCGGCGGTTGGGAGATAGGGAGGGAGGAGGAAAGAAGGAAGGAAGATGGAGAGGAAGAGAAGTGAGGGAGGAAGGAAAGAGGGAGGGAGGAAGGGAGGAAGATTGCATTCCCATAAATAAATACCCGGACAAGGCCGAGTAGGCAGCCAGTGGGCTATAAAAGAGCTTGGATCCAATCACAGAAAAAAGATACAAAAGAAAAGTGGTAACATTTATATTACCAGAGCTTTCAGTTAAACAAAGGATGTAAAAGTCTGTTCATCCTGGATCATCTTGAGGGGCTTATTGTAACATTATTATCTGATAATAATTTGACACCTTCTGAGCTATATAAATCAAGATGAAACAATGCCAAAGGAAGGCAATGGAAAGAAATAATGTCTCTTGGGAATTCTAAATTCTTTCTTTGATACCTGTTCAAGCAAGAGATAAATCTTCATTGCCTAATTAAATTGTATAGGGACTGTCATTTAGACAGCCAAGATAAGCTCTCTGGTCTGGCTTTTTCCAGGTTAGGAAGCTTTCCAGTTACATGGCCTTTGACTGTCACAATTTCTTAAACAGTGTGGTTATTACTGAGAATTCTGCAACACTTGGCAAAATACTATAGTCCATGTGAGATGAGGTGTCCCAGATTGTGATAGTTTTAAAGGATGAAAAAAAGCACCTTCAGTTGAATTCTGAAGCATACACTTAGCGAACATAATGGATACTGGTTAAATATGAACATGCTCTCCAATACACCAAGGAGGAGGTGGATTTTGAGATCTGGTTAGATCCGATAATGGTTTAATTGAGTTTCAGATGAGATGAAGAGTTATATAGAAATAGAAACTATCAATACTATACTAAATTAATTCAACAAATAAAGACAGACCTGGAAAAATGGAGAAATCTACACTTGTCGTTGGTCGGAGGGATAGCCACAACAAAAATGAATATCCTACCGCAATTGCTATTTTTATTTCAAGCAGTCACAATAAAACTAGGAAAAAAGTTCTTTGAGGATTTAAACAAATTGATTCTATAGTTTGTCTGGCAAGGCAAAAAAGCAAGAATCAAACTGAAAATGTTACAAGATACTAAAAATAGGGGGGGTGTTGGACTACCGGATTGGGAGCGAAAGAGTGCATACATTTGAAGAACAAAAGAATATTGATGTTAGAAGGACACGACTTACAACTGGGGTGGCATGCATTTATGTGGTATGGGAAAAGTAAAATACATAGATACCTCCAAAGGTACTGTATCAGTAATGCTCTGTTTTCAGTATGGGAAAGATGCAAACAGAAACATTACATTAAAATACCGGTCTAGCTATCCACGATGGAAGCACTAATACATCCAAATGTTCTTGAACTGGAAAAAATTGGCAAAAACTTTGGGAAAGGAACTACAAACTAATGATGTCAACAACATACAAAGAAAACCTTTACAGAATGTTTTACAGATGGCATTTGTCACCAGCAAGAATGGCAAAGATGTTCCAAAACATATTGCCAGAGTACTGGAAATGTAAACAGATACTGGATTCCTATTACCATATGTGGTAGACTTGTCCAATGACGAAAAAATATTGGTTAAAGATAAAAAGGTGGTTAGAAGAAATGACAACACAACAAATAGATTTAAAACCAGAATTGTTCTTACTAGGTATACTACGGGGGAAATATAACAAAAGAATTATATATTTAATATTACATGTAATAATGGCAGCGAGGATTACATATGCATGAAATTGGAAAAATGAAACTATAGATGAAAATATAATTTAAAAAATATTAGACTGTGCCAAAATGGACAGGTTAACAATGAAAATTAAGGATAAAGAGGAAACAGAGTATTATTTAACATGGGACTTATTTTATAAATGGTTAGAAAATAGAAGCAGAAGTTAATAATTTATAATTAAGGATGATCAATAAAATAGAAGTAAATATATATATATAGCTATATATAAGCAATAATACCATAAGAAATATTATCACTGGATTATATTTGATTATAGATTAAACTGTATAGGATGCTTAAGTGAAGATTATATTGTATATATTATGAGAATAATGGTTGTAATTATTACATGTATTCAAAAGAGATTTAATACAGATACTACACTGCCATTGTAGAAATGGAAGCATTATGTATAACAAAGGAAAATGTACAATAAATAATAATAATAAAAAAGAAATAGAAACTATCAACGTATTGGACTTTAAATGAAATGATGCAGTGCTATATGGGAATATTCCAAAATATATCCATTTTTTGCGCTTGGGTGCAAATGTTTCTAATTAATGGACAGATGAAGCCATACTTACTAAGAGAAAAGTGATGGTATGTTAGCTGTAAACATCAGCAGATATATAAGCCTGGTGTTGCCCAAACAGAACCTAAGTCGGAAAGGTAGACTAAAAATTTACTCAGATGATGTTACCTAGCTTGGATAATGGAAAGTCTGCAAGAAAGCAACAAAGCTCAGAGAGCACCAAAACCCCCTCATGTGGAGAATCACTTTAACTTTAATCACTTCCATCATACAGGGCTTGGAGTGAGTTCTTTTGCTGGTTAATATTTGACATATCTCTGACGTTGCATGCATGTAGCATGTAACTTCCCATAATTTCTTAGTATGCGCTTCTTAATGGTCATATGCATATTCAGGAGGTCTCACATTATAATGAGTTTGCAAGTTACCAAAGTTCAAGTCTATGTACGTGACAAGAGAATCGTCGCCCTTGGCAAATTTGAACCAGTTCTCTTATCAGGCTGTATTTGCGTAGCTTTCTTTGTTCCTTCAAGAACTAGCAACATTAATCAAAGAAACATTCAGGAACTAAAAACATTTTACTAAAGATTAAACATTAATTAAGGAACTAAAAACAAAGAGCTAGAAACATTAATCAGAGATAGCCAGTTTAGTCTAGTGGTTAAGGCATGAGACTTGAAAGCAGAAGACAATGAACAAGTACCACCTTCCTCATGAAGGCCAGCTGGGGGACTTTCATCCAACCCACCTCACAGAGTGGTGGTTGTGGAGTAAATAGGAGGAAGAAGCTGTGTTCAACATGTTCACTGCCTTGAGTTGTTTATAAAAAGAATAAAGGTGGGATACAAACAAACAAAATCTAATTATTGAAAACAATCAAAGAAACCTCCCTGATCGGGCTCTATCTTACTGACAGCACATTTCTGTGCCTTTAGCTATTTGCAATGGCATTTTGTTTTTTCATAGGCTTCCCCAGAACTGTCCCACAGGCTGAATCGCTGGATAAGGTGTGCCCAATTGACACCGTGATTGCTTTAGATGTGCCTTTTGAGACCATCAAGCAACGTCTGACTGCACGTTGGATTCATCCTGCTAGTGGCAGGGTATACAATCTTGAATTCAACCCTCCCAAAGTTTCGGTAAGTTGTGTCTATATCTAGTGCAGTCATACAAAAACAAATATTGAAAGCTATCTGCTGTTCATGAGTGTTCACCAACTTGTACATCAAATCCAGGGGTGGGTTTCTCCCAGTTAAAACAACCGGTTCGCTTGGTGCGGGGGTTTTGTGTGCACGCCCAATGCATGCTGCGCACAATCAATTTAGGCCCGAAAACCAGCTGATTTAGGTACCGGTTCAGCTAGATGTAGGCCCGAGCCAGTAGCTAAATCAGCTGATTTTTGGTGCTAAGATAATATATGTGCAGCATGCATTTGGCGCGTGCTATGCACGCATCACCTTAAACCCAAAAATCAGCTGATCAGCTGATTTTAGAGTACAATGCATGTGCAGTGCATATTTAGCTACTAGTTTGCTGAACTGGTAGCCTATCTTAACAAATGGTTTAGCCGAACTGGATCGAACTGGTAGAAACCCACCCCTGATCAAATCTCATAGTTTCCAGTCAGCTGCTGAGCTTGGCAAATGTGTGCTAAATGTTGGCTGATCCCCTCTGTTGTTAACCCCTGAAAAAAGTTAATTGTGATTGTAATCAAATAGACTTGTGTTGTCTTTAAATAATTCTGTCAGGTAGACTGGGATTAGAGTTGTTTCTCTTCTGTTGTGATGAGTAAACTATTAATCATAGCTGATATGATTTAACGATATCTGGACAACTATGTTTAGTTGGAAAATTGCTCATCTTTTGCAATCATCACAATGTAGGGACATAAATTGGCACTTCATACTTCCAGAAACTGTATACTATTGGTAATTAAAAAGGAAATGGAAGTATCAGCCTGCTGGGTCGAGAAGCTTTTGATGCTGGGCCTCTGACTTAAAAATAAAAGTCATTTTAAAATGGCTGAAATAAACTAACATGAGATTTCAGTTACTCCCACCGCCCCGTGAGAGCACATAGGGTCGGCCTTCTCCAGGTCCCATCAGTTAAACAATGCCAGCTGGCGGGTCCCCGGGGGAGGGCCTTCTCCATGGTGGTTTCGGCCCTTTGGAATCAGCTGCCCCCTGGGATCCGGATTATCCTTGACATGCTGACCTTCTGGCGAGTCATCAAAACCTGGCTCTACCAGAAGACTTGAGGCCACTGACTGACAGTACGAAGGTTGAACATTTTATTGACATTTAAATTTTTATGGTTTTTAGATTTATATTGTATTTATATTGTATTTATATTGTTTTATGACTTGTGAGCAGCCCAGAGTCCTTCAGGATTGGGCGGCATACAAGTTGAATTAATAAATAAATAAATATTTTTTAACATAATTCCTTGGGGGATTTTGTGGAGATCTTTTGTGGAGATGTTACATGACAACCTGCTGAGAGTGTCATATTATTTTTTTAATTTTTAATTAAAAGGCAGACTAAGAATTGATACTGATAATGTTTGAGCTATACTTTCATTATGAGTGTTAATAGCTTTTGTATTTTTTCAAGTGACAGAAAATCTAGAAACTGATTTTACCTTATAGGTATGTCAGTAATGCCTCCATAAAGCCATTCTTGTTCAGTCGATAGCTTGATTTTTTTAACCAACTTCCAACTTAGTTTTTATATTCTTATGCATACAATAATAGTGTTTTATAGAAGTCAACAGCGATCACAATTTCTAATAATAGTAACAATGTTAGCATGCAAGATTGGACACATCTTTTTCAAAGATCATGTCATACAGTACAGCCTTTTAATTGCCATAGCGACCCGTCATTCTCTCTTGCTCAATATTTTTAAACCTGTGTCTTAATTGCTCAAGAGCAATTAATTGCTTGGACTATTGCATGGATGCTGAATATTAATTTATTAAATACTAGCTGATAACCTGGGGTTGCCCGGGTATTTATTTATCCCAATCCTTTATTAGATAGGAAAATCCTGTAGTCGGGACTCACGCTCGGCTGACATTTCCTTGGAGGGCTGAGAGGGAGCCCCCTTGTGGAGTACTGTGAAGCCGTTACCATGGGAAGTCCACTGTGCTGTACAGTAGAAGCCATTTTAAGGCACATCCCCCCAAGGGGTGTCTTCCCCCCCCCCAGTATTTGTCACAGAGGGTAAGACATCTGTGTACCAAGTTTGGTTGAAATTGCTTGAGGTGTTCCAGAGTTATGCTAGAACACACACACACAAAAAACCTAAAATTAAAGATAGTAACAAGTGCTTTATATAAAATATATAAAGAATATCGCCTGTTACATGATGTGCTAACTTCTGTGATAAAAATGTAGGCAGGAGTAGCAGCTTATAGCATAACTCAAAAACCAGAGAGCATGCAGATTCCATAGAAGAAAACTCATTGGTGTATAAACTGCTATCATTCATAGTAGGGAACTTTCCTTTCCCCATAAACAGGGCTGTGATGATCACACTGGGGAGCCTCTTGTTCAGCGTGATGATGATAAACCAGAAACAATTATGAAGAGATTGAAATCTTATGAAGCAGAAACC
>JANHFQ010002179.1:25020-35845 GCA_032468035.1 Aparallactus werneri
AATATAATCAATCCAGTTTTTCCAGTCTATAATATATCTGTCTTGTGTTTGGTCCTTCAAATATGCAGAGATTTTTGTCATTTCTGCTAGATTTGAAACTTTCAATATCCATTTTTGTAAAGTTGGTAAATCTTCCTTCTTCCAATACTGTGCCACCAAAGGTCTTGCTGCAGTTATTAAGTTCAACATCAGTTTAGTTTCTATGACAGTACAATCTGTATTAATACCCAACAAGATAGCTAACCTTTTTGAAGTCACATGCCGAAAGTGCACACGTGTGCAGGAGGAAGGTCATGCACACATGCGCAGTGGAGCTGAGCTGGGCGATGGTTCTCATGCCAGCTGACATGGCTCCACATGCCACTTTGGGCACACATGCCATAGGTTTGCCATCACTGGACTAGATTATCTCCAAGAGTGAATAGCTTGAGGCTTAATATAACTTTTACTGACTTGCACATGATCGAAAGAACAATGTCCAATTGTTTCCCCTTGAAATTGCCTTCAGTTTGTACCCAGCCCATGAATGAAACAGGCTTAAATTGTCCTAACTGGATCGGTCTTAAAGTCATGGTTTCCTTCTTAAGCCAATAACCTCTCATATAAGTTGCAACCTGTGTAAACGTTGTCGTTAGGAAGTCAGGTGATCAGCAGCAAGTAGGATCAGATAAAAGCTTATGACCATTGCAGGTTGCTGAGGCCTACCCACTCTCTTCCAAACTCTGATCATCATCCTTTGCAGCACCTGAAAATGTTTCTCTGTGAAATGATAGCAATAATGAAATCATGTAAGAGGCTGAAATAATATACCTCTCCTACCCTTTTGCCTCTTCTACTGGAAATTGATACTGGTTGCCTAGTTAAGGAAGGGAAAGGAAGAAAAATCTTAAGTAAAAGTGTTTTTGTGACTCAGCTTCTTGTAGCTCCAATATATTTTTATTTTGCTATGTTTAATTAACTTGGGTTTCAACAAATTGGGATAAATTCCTCCCTGAGTCAATTTTCAACTCATAACATGCACATCTGTATGCTGTTATTGGTTCACAGTAAATTGCTTCAACTTATTCCACATATCTGTTTTGTGAGAAAACCATTACATTGTTCTCTGCCTGGTTCCAGTGATTCCATCAGAAATGAAAAGTATCATCAGGACAATAAATCATATAAAATTAGCAGCACAAGCCTCTATCAGGCTGGACAGATGCAGTTAATCTCACAGAAAGGACAGATTGTTGCTTAACAAGTCAAATGGTAACAGTAAATCTCTACCAGAGCACTAACTCTCAGTGTGAAGCACTGAAGCGCAGAAAGAGGCCTCATAAAAAGACCTCTCTGGCTGAAAGTATTAAGCTACCTCTAAAAATCAGTTTTGAGAGACAACGTTTATCTGCTGCAAATCTCTTCATTGGCAAAGATGACCATTCAAGCCATCCTCCCCCACCACCACTTTTTCGTTGATATTCTTTGGAAGTTATGAGACTCATAAGACCTTTTTGGCAGCAGTGATAATAACTGAGGTATTTGATATACCCCATTAGTTAGTATTGCTTTATCACTTGAATTTATCTGTTAACATCTCTACTTCTGTCTACAGCTTGTCCAACTGCAAACCCCATTACAATAAATACATGGCAGATCAACATGAAAGGATGTTTTGAAAATCTTCCTCCCCCACCCCCTTTTTCTTGTCTATCTCTCTCCCGTAAAGAAACTTGTTTCCTTTTGTAGGTCAGTATTTCTGCAGTGAACTAAGTGGATTAAACAGAGCCACATACATTCTTCAAGTTTGGAAATTATTTATTAAAATCTTTGAAGCAATCAATGATCACAATTTCTGAAAATTAGTGGCATGGATTATTGCTAAATGTATTGTGGAATTGGAGAAAAAAGTGTACTCTAAGGTTGCTTTGAACCAAAGTAGGGGATTAATAGAGGAGATGCCTATATCTTCTCTCTAAAAAACAGATATTTGCCAATTCTGAAGATAAGTCAACTGGACAGGTGGGTAATTGCTTCAAAATAGGATACATAAAAATAACAGAGGTGGATCCAACTATATCACCTGAATCACTCTAGAATAAGATAGAATATATGTAAACTGTAGACTGGATTTTCCATAAATGCTTTTTATCAGTTTGTAACCTCTGAGAGTGAGGTTTCCCTAGATCAAATAAGTAATAAGTAGTTCTGATCTATAGATCTCTAATTTGTTTGTAAAAGACTGACAATGATTTATGACTTGAAACTTTGTGACCATAATAGCTCTAAAATGATTCTGACACTCTGTCTATAACTATAGAGAGAGAATAGACAATATTGGAGATAATTAAGCTACTGAACCTTTTGAGGTAGAAGAGTCAATAATAGCAATAGCACTGTATTTATATACCACCTATCAGGGCATTTCCAGCCCACTAAGCAGTTTACAGAATCAGCATATATTGTCCCCAACAACATTTTGGGTTCTCATTTTACCTACCTCGGAAGGATGGAAGGCTGAGCCAACCTTGAGCCTGGTGAGATTTGAATTTGCCTTAATTGCAGGCAGCTGCAGCTAAGTACAGCACTCTAAGTGCTCTGCTCTGTTCACTGTACCACTGTAGTTCATTTCAGTTTCATACTCAAATGTCCTAGGCTCAGACCAAGCTAGTCTTCTACCTAAGGGAAATTAGAGTTCTGTGTGTAAATCTTGTTAAATGTGTCTAAACATCTGCTGATATAATTATCAATAGTGGCAATTTTTTTCAGCATTGTTGGTAGTTAAAGACTATCCAGAACAGCTTGACTAGGATAGTGAGTAGATGTTCAGAGAAACATATTATGGAAGCCTAACTGTAATTGTAATTTCCTTTTTCAGGCTAACCTAAATTCTTTCTCAATCTTTCCCAATATAATGAAATGGAACAAATACTGGATATTTTAAAAATGTCAACATAGATAACTGAAGTTAGAATTTATCTGAGTGTTACTTTGGCCAAAACTTAGCCTCTCTTTTTAGTGTTAAATAACACTATTATTTTTAAGTATGAAATTGTGTGTGCTGAATGATTATGGTAACTATATTTAACAGCAGGACAGAGGAATAACCCCTGTCCCAGGCCCGCCAGAGGTCATCCACCAGCGCGACCAGTGCCGTTTCGGTGCTGTGCCCGGGCATGAAGCCAGATTGAAAGGGATCTAATAAGGAATGGTTCCCAACTGAAGACTCCCAAAGGGGCTTTTTCAAAAGGCAACTGGATTTTGTTTTTGCTTGAAGATGTTTCTTTCTTCAGAAGCTTCTTGGATGAGAAGTGTAACATCTTCAAGGAAAAATAAAGTCCAGTTGCCTTTTGAAAAAGCACCATAACCTGGATGACTGAGAATCTCCATAAACATTGAAAACCACCGGTATATAGTAATTTTTATAAAACTAGAAAAAAATGCTTTCATGAGCTAATATGATTTTTTTGCTGACAGTGTAGAGTCCTAAAGTCAAATGTAACCAGTTATTTATGCATCACCTTTATTATATTTATACTGTACATAAGTCAAGGCAGTAAACATAACAAGCTGAGTTGGACTAAGAGAGAGGGACTGGCAGTCATTCAGTTGGCTTTTATGCCTAAGGCATGAGTAGAAAAAGTGAGGATTGTGAGGTCCTGTCTTCTATTCCAAGAGGTGGTAAAGAATCCTTTAAAAATTACTAGGGGTAAAACATTACATAACCAATAAGCCATCCTAGCAATACATAGCCTTGAGGCATGATATTTTTTTACTGCTTAGCTGTTTACTACTACTACTGTATGCCCAGGGTCCATTTGTTTTGAGTTGGGCATTCCTTTAAACTGATGGGATAAGAGAAGATGGCTGCCACAAAAGAGCTCCATTCTTCATAACAGAATAACAGAATTGGAAGGGAACCTGGAGGGCTTCTAGTCCAAGCCGTGCTCAAGCAGGAGATCCTATACCATGGGTCTGCAACCTTAAACACTCAAAGAGCCATTTGGACCTGTTTCCCACAGAAAATAAAACACTGGGAGTCACAAAACCTGGGTGGGTATGGCCAACTCAATGACACTCCCACCTTACATTCCCAGGTTTTGTGGCTCCTGGTGTTTTTTGTGGGAAATGGCTCTCTCTCCCTCCATTTCTTTCTTCTCTCCCTTTTCTCTCCTTTTCATCTCTCCTTTTTCTCTTTTCCCCTTTCTCTCCCTCAAACTTCTCATTTTCTCTCCCTCTTCCTTTCTCTCCTCCTTCTTTCTCCCTCATGTTTTTTTCCTTTTTCATTCTCTCCCTACATAATTTTCTCATTTCTATCTTTTTCTTTTTCTCGCCCTGTCTTTTTTCTTTCTCTCTCTCCCTCTCATTTTGGTTTTTCTTTTTCCTCTCCCTTTCTCTCCTTCTCTCTGTTTCCCTCTTTTCCCTCTCTCATTCTCTCCCTCCAGCTCTCTCTCATTTCTCTCCCTCTCTCATTTCTCTTTTTCCCTCCATCATTTTCTCATTTCTCTCTCTATTTTTCTCCTTTTCTCTCTGTCATTTCTCTCTCTTTCCTGCATGTGCATGTGTATCAGCGAGGACACCCTCTTTCATGCACGAGCAGGGATACCCTCCACAAGCGAGTGGCCGGGCTTGGTCAAAGTGCAGTGAAGGAGCGCGGAGTGGGCAGGTTGACCAGCTGACGGGCAAGTGTCTTTGGTGAGGGTGCTCTGGCTTTCTCCGAGTCTGATCCCCAGAATGGGCATGTAAGGTTGGGTATCTCTGCTCGTGCACGCCCTGCAACAGCCTGCCAGAGAGTCTCATGAGAAAGGAGGATCATCTTCAGAGAAGCTGCCACTGCAACTCATGCTCGCTCCTCAGCTGCAGGCCTGTCCCCCTTTCCATTGTATCCTCCTCCTGGATCCTATTCCCACCCCACCAGCCCTCGTGTTAGCAAGGTTGGCATCAGTCACAGCTGGGTTAGGCCAGTGCCTCGAAGAGCAGGTGCGTGACCGAGTCAACAGGGAGCTACAGGAGAGGGGTCAAATAGCCACATGTAGCTACGGAGCCATGGGTTGCTGACATATACAGTATTATATATTAGGAATCTCCTCTGAGATAAGCAAGGACATTTTGGAGAATACAGAACAGAAGAGGAGGAAAAGACTAGCATAATTTCTGAAATAATCAAATCTTTCTTTGGTCTAAGGACTTTTTATATCTTGAATCAAGACTCAAATAAAGGTAGCTGAGTATTTCTGTTTTTACATGTCAAAGTTATATACCTTCAGCTTAACAAGTACACCTTTACTCCCTACCTCCACAAAGTTGAAATTTGGATTTAATATTAAACTATGGTTTGCTTAGACTTAGCATAGTGTGAGAACACAGAAATAGTAACTTTCAATCCATGATTTACAATGCATCGTGTTACATAAACCAAGCCAACTTAAATTTAGTCAATTTTAATCAAGCCATTCCAGAAATATAACTATGGTATTTGTTTTGCTTTTGTGTTTATAGCAGTCCACCTGGTTCTACATATATGGCACTGCTGGGTGCCCATCAGCTCTACAATCTCTCACGTAATGCAGTATTTGCGATGGTGAAAAACATTATCCTCCACCCAGACTACAATGAGAAGGCCGCCTCCCCTGGAGATATTGCTTTAATTCAACTGGAAGCACCAGTGGATTTCACCAACTCCATTATGCCCATCCGCTTGCTGACATCCTCTGAAAATTTATCTATAGAAGCAGATTGTTGGGTCACCGGATGGGGAGCAATTGAAAATGAAGGTGAGGCACATAAAAGGCATAGTCTGATTAGCATAATATTTGCTTGTAATAAGTCATTAAAATGTGAAAAGAAAATTTTGGGTCCTCATTTTACCTACCTCAGAAGGATGGAAGGCTGAGTCAACCTTGAACCTAGTGAGATTCTAAAAGCCCATAATATGGAACAGAAGTATACTTTTCCTTTCTTTCTAATTCTTTTTCATTTTAATCATGGTTTAATCACTTTAACCATCATTGCTGTTTGTTAATATCCCAAGTGTGAATTGGTTGTTCATATATGTCCTAAGAAGAAACTCAGACAAAATATTTTACTTGTATAGGCTGGAATTTGAGCAAGTTGCTAGAATAAGAATGTTAAGCATATTGGATACTTTATGCACTTTTGTTGCTTTTCGAATATGAAATATTTTGTGAAAAATGGCATTTTGTGGCCATATTTTTGTGATACACCCACAGACATCCAGATCAAAGCTATAGCTTCTGTATGGGTGACATATAATCCATATGCCACCATTACTATTTGCATCCCAATTTGTTACGTAAGTAATTTATAGGTATTATCTCTTCATGTTATGATGTTTGGCTTTTCCCAGGTACAATCCTGGGAAAGGCACAGTAACCATAATAGTAAGTCACAATTTATGATCTATAAACTGTATTGAGTAGGTTTACCCATAGCATTAAGCCAGAACATATTAAAGATCTTGATGGAGTAAAACAATCAGAACCCAATCATTACATGCTTGGGTTCTCAAAAATGCAATGCATATTTGTTTACGATAATCTGCTGAGCAAATTCAGCCCTGTATCTATTTAAATGATACATCCAATAATACCTATCTAATTGGGATGATTCCAGACTGCTTTTTTGTTTATTACTGTAACCACTTCCTCTCTCCCACAGTACCCTTGCAATTTCCACTAACTCTCCAGGAAGTGAAAGTGTCTCTCATCAGCCAGAAGGACTGCAGCAAGATCTACAACCACTTTCCAGTTATAGGCAAGGATGTTATTAAGGATGATATGATTTGCGCAGGTTATCCAAACAGTGGAAAGGATTCCTGCCAGGTATGATGTTCCATATCGTTTTTTTTAAATTTCTTACATCCAGGGGGTTAACTTCAATTATCTATTTTCTTCTGTAACATGAGGATGTATAGAAAACAGATTATCATGGTATTATAGTTATACTTTTTATGATGATTTGAAGTTAATCATTAACACTATGAATGATAAACACTACTGAGATATCATCCTTTCTGCATGATGGCTGCCTCTTTCTCATTGAGATATTGGGGGTGGTTCACTGACCATTATTGTGGGTTTTTCTTTTTAATGAATTGGGGCTGAGCATTCCTGTTAGCACCTAAGTTCTGTACTGTTGAAGTGAAGATCTTAACATCTTCGCCCACTTTTCAAAAAGTCCTAAAAGCATCCTTCATAAAGCACCTTTATTCAAATCAGATTTCCATCTATTGGCTGCATTAACAGTCTTTCCTAATAGATTACTGTGATCCATATGGATGTTCAGCTCAGTGTTCAATAGTTGGTTTTAGTTGCCTCTTTACTTCTTGGATAAAGAATGACTTAGCTCCAACCGGACTACTGTCATTCATTTGTTGTTAATTGCAAAGTTGTGTCAACCCATTGCGATCATGGCCCCATGGACAATGTTCTTCCAGGCCTTCCTGTACTCTGCCATTCACTGGAGTCATTCATATAACATGACAATAATGGATCAAAGCAAGAGAAAGGCAGTATAAGCTAATTGTTCTCTAATGGCTTCTCATCTGAGTAGGTATCCATAATAATTAAGAGCTGAGTAGGCAAAAGCAACCATCAAGAAGCAGACTGGAGTTAAAGAGCTTTTCAGAGACTTTCACAAATTATTTCTGGTAGTTTAGTTATTCTCACTGACTGGTCTCAATTTTTGATACAGATTTTCCAAAATTCAATTCAGCGTTCCTTCTCTCAAAGATTTTGCCCATCCAAAAATTGACCCAAGTTAGATATGAGTATTTTCTTTCATAGCCACAAAGATGAACTGCATTCTTGTAAATCCAACTGGATTGATGTAATTCATTATTTAAGTTTTTTAGAGTCTCCATAAATTGGTTCCTTATTCTTTTATTTCTGATACTACTGCCATTTTATCAGTATTTTAGCTATGTATATTTACTTGTATTCCAATCTAAGATTGTTACAAAGAATTTTCTCATTCAATTGTTTTTATTTTATTTTTTTCTTTTGGGAGGAAAGAAAGAGAAAGTAACAATAAAACCAATGATAAAACAGTGCAGTTTAGCAGATTATAATACACTTTATGAATTATTTTGATAGTCCATTCCCCGTAGAATTCAGTGTATGGAATTCTATTTTATTTATTTGTTTAATTATATCCTGCCTTTATTCTTTTTTTTCTTTTTTGTAAATAAGTCAAGGAAGCCAACATATCGAATCCTCCTCCTTCCTCTTATTTTCCCCAGCTATATGAGATGGGTTGGGCTGAGAGACAGTGATAAGCCAAGGGTTACCCAGCCTGTTTTTCATGACTAAGGTGAAACTAGAACTCACAGATTCCTGGTTTCTAGCCTGGTTCTTTAACCCACTAGACCAAATTTGTTGCCTATCCCCATGTACTGTTACTAGAAATTGACAAACGCCCTCAGCAGTTAAAATTACAATAACTTTAAATAAAACAAATGTAAAGGGTTTCCCCCAATATTGCAGATACAGGTAGTCCTCAATTGCAATTGGGGCCAACAGTTCAGTTGTTAAGTGAAGCAGTCACTAAATGAAAATCATGTTATCTCGATTACCTTTCAATTTTGCACAGGACAAAAGCAATCTAACTAATTGTAATGGCTGAGAGAGAAATGCTGCCAAGGTGGAGCATTAGTCCAACCATTATTTTTTCCTCACTCATGCAACTGGAAATGGTTGCTAAATGAGGCAATGACTAAATGAGGACTAATTGTAATGGTTAAAATTAGTGAGAATGTGACTGGTTGGAGAGATAAGTGACTGAGAATGTGAATGAACTCGGATCCCGCTTCAGCTCATTCACATATATATCAATGTCCCTCCCTCTCTGTTTATATCTTTTTTCCATAGGGTGACTCTGGAGGCCCCTTGGTTTGCCAACTTCAAGGAAGGTGGACTCAGGCTGGGATTGTGAGCTGGGGAATTGGATGTGCCCATAAAATATACCCTGGTGTCTACACTTCAGTGCCTTACTATTCTAACTGGATCAAAGATGTAATGGAGATTATGAACAACTTCAGCAAAGTACCCACTCAAAAGTTATCCACACTAGGACGTGGATACACTCAAAAAGTTTCCAATCCAGTAGCATCCAATCAAAATGTGTCCAACTTACCCATGCTAGTTGTCCTTTTATTGTCCGTTGGATTGGCTGTTATTTAATATCTCTTTGCATTCAGCTTATCAATTAACAGAATTTCCCAACCTTAGAAACTTTTATGTATATGTATATATAAAAAGAAAAATCATGAATTTAGAGAAACAAACATGCGCAAAACACTTCCCTAGACTATGTTTGCTAGTGAAAAGCAAGATCAACTCATGAAAGAAAAACCAATTACTGAGTTTGAAATCACAAAAAAAGTGAAAATACTTTTCTGCTCTAATAAAAATGCTTTATACACATTTTCCCCAAAATTCTTTGTTTTATCTATATAAAACACAGCGTGTCAGGTGGTGTGTGTATGTGGCTGTGTGTGTGTGTGTGCACGCGCCACATAGGCTCCTCGACCGAAACTTCCCACGGATATACCTTGCCCTCTAAAATGAACACTGGGGGGGGGGGTCACACATGCCCACCAAGCCTCTGCCCCCCCTAAAATTGCTGATGAACTGCCACCACCCCCCAGTCAACTACAACCCACCAAAATTTACTCTGGCTAACCACAAGGGGCACCAGCTAGCAGTTTCAACCATCCCTCTCTCTACTGCACATGTCCAAAGTGAAAGACCAAACCCCACCACATTCAAAACCTGGAGAGAACATGCTCCATCTGTTCCTGACCACGCTGCCTGCTGCTCCCTGCCATGGCCTGTGCCTCAAAAACCTGGTGAATAAAACTAACCTCCATCTCTTCCTGACCATGCCACCTCCTCCCCGCCGCGGCCCTCCCGCTGCCTCCTACTGCCTCCTCCCCACCACAGCCCTCATGCTGCCTCATGCTGCCTTACACCGCTGCCTCCTTGCCGCAGCCCGTCCACTGCCTCACGTCACCATTTCCCCACCATGGCCCGCAGCCTCTCACCATGGCATCCGAGCCTCCACCACCGCCACCATCTCACCCATGCTGCCTCCTCCCACCATGCCACACTGCCTCCAGCCACGGCCTTGGAGCCTCCATTGCGGCATCTGAGCCTCCGCCACCGCATCCACTACCATCATTGCCATCTTGCCCATGCCTCCTCCCCGCCGTGACCCACCCACTGCCTCCCTCTGCCTCCTCCCCGCCGCAGCCCGCTGCCCCACACCACTTCTCTCCACCTCTCTTGCCACTGCTCACCTGTCTTTCCATTCACCAATGCCCTCTCCACGCCGCTTAAATCCCCCTCTCCATTCGGCCAATGCAGCTCTCCATGCCACTTAAATCCCCTCTCTTGCTGCTGCTCACCTGGCCATTCATGCCTTCTCAGCTCCAACGTTAAATACTCTTCCTACCCACACTACATACTCTTCCTTCATATTTCACTCCTATTCACCACCATTCACCTATTTTACCTCCTCTTCCTACCCATACCTCATCCCACAGTACAAAAAAACATTTTTTGTACCACCATTCTCAAACTCTTTCCCTCACCAAAAAAACATCAACCCCAAAAAACTTTACCCTCAGCTTCATCCATACAACTCATTTTCCACCACCCCCTACTCTACCTCCTCTTCCTACCCACACCTCACCAGACTCTTCCTACCCATGCTACATACTCTTCCTACACACTCCACTCCCATTCACCACACACACTAGATAGATAGATAGATAGATAGATAGATAGATAGATAGATAGATAGATAGATAGATAGATAGATAGAT
>JANHFQ010002179.1:163349-174069 GCA_032468035.1 Aparallactus werneri
TTTGCTAAACAATTCAATAAATAAAGCAAACCTGCACAATTCAGCTACCTACCGTAGTTGAATTTACTTTCAACCAAAACTTCTGGTTCATAAACAACAAGTGAAGCAGAGAAAGTAAAACTTAATCTTGGTTGACTCTTTAGGAAACCTATAAGTAGTAGCTCATCTATGTTGTTAAACCATGTTTAATGCAATAGTAGATTTTTTAAAAAGTCAAATATTATTTTCAACCAATATCAATAAATGGAAAATTGGCACCATTAAACAAAGAACAAGCCTTCAGCATATCATTTTTATTTCATGCAAGGTCTTTAACCCACGTAAGTATTTCTAGAAAATAAAAATGATGAATGTAGCCTTGTATTCTAAGGAATTGTGTCGGGAAGAAAGACAAAAGTAACCTTTATGATAGGGAGCATCTGGGAGGCTAGGGGAATCAGAGACCCTTTCCTTGAGCTGTTTTGTAAAAGCGTCTCTGACATGCATTCAAAATTCTGAAAGTATTTTTTTTACTCCAGACAGTTGAATCCTTTTGCCCTCTTCAATTTAAAGAATGCCCCCTTCCCTTTAACATTAAGGAGAAGCGATAAAAATAAAAGCAATCCTTCCATTTCTTAATTTAGGAGTAGGATGAGAATGTCGCTGTTACATATTCCTTCTTATTTATGTTTATTCCGTTAATGGTTTTATGGTTTTATATACAGTATATAAACCACTCAAAGCCTTAAAAATGGGAAGCATAGAAATGACATGCAATAAGTCAATATCTTTTCAGTTTATATACTCTCCATATGGTATCTGTCCCTTCTTAAAATAGCCCTTAGATATTTTAAGCAGATTTGGTTCTTGGTATTAGAAATGTAGCAGGTGTGTAAATGAGTTTCAAAGAAATTAAGAGCATTCTCACAGATGTACTTGTGTCTTCAAATATATTACCAAAAACATTAGCAGTTTGACTGGCGCTCTATAAAAGTATTGATCACAATTCATAATAAGTTGCCTGGATCTAAAATCATAAAACAGTGAGTTATTAGCTGGTTTATACATGCAGACATTGTCATTTTCTACATCATAAACATTTATTTCCTTGCTAATTAGTAGAAGTTCATTGTTCAAAAGTTAAAGTATTCCTAAAACCTTGCAATTGTGTGTTAAGTGTTTCCCATACAATTGCACCCCCTTCCAATCTGGTATAGAGCAGATGGCATTACTGTGCAATTAACAAGAACCCAGAGTTATCAGTTTGCCTATATATTGAGTGGAGAGGGTTGGGAGAATTAAATAAGTTGAGTAATAAAATTTGATCCATAATATTTTGTGTGAAACAGAGAGAAGAGAAAGGGGAAACATTTACGGTATGTTGAGCAATTCAATCTATACATTAATAATCCTGTCACTGCTATATTATTGCACTATTTTGACATCTTATCTTAATAATTAAATAAAAAACAAAATCTCAGCCTTTGCAGCTGTTAGTTTTAATACCTGTAAGCATCAAAGGAGCATATTTATTTATTTATTTATTTTATTTGGACTTTTATGCCGCCCCTCTCCTGAAAGACTCGGGGCGGCATACAAGCATAAAAAACAGACAATACAAAAGTTAAAAGTATATTAAATATAATAATCCAAATAAATTTAAATTTAAAAAAAATGGGGAAAAAACTAATTTAAAATTTAATTTTTTAAAAAAAAAGTTGAAAAGGCCAGACGCGCTACCCTAATGTACTTCATTAAAAAGCCATGTCTTCAGGGCCCGGCGGAAGGATCATAAATTGGGGATAGTCCGTAGCTCCAGCAGCAAGGTGTTCCAGAGGGTAGGAGCTCCCAGAGAAGGCTCTCCTTCTGGGGGTCTCCAGCCGACATTGTCTGGCTGAGAGCACCCTGAGGAGTCCAACTCTGTGGGAGTGAACCGGGCATATATTTATATAAGCAGCAGTAGTAGGTCAAAAACAGCCTGATGCTAAAATTCCTTTTAACCATTTTATCCTTGACATTATGCTGTGAGCTGCCCTGAGACCTACGGGAATTCGGCGCCCTATAAATTTTAAAAATAAAAATAAATAAATAAATAAATTATATTTATTCTCTAGAAGCACCCTGGAATATCAATTGGAACAAGTGAACATGAAATCAGTAAAGTTTCCAGAGAAGACAAAGTAAGGATTACCCCTTAATCATTTCTTCAGCAATGCCTGATTAAATTAAGACAGAAGGAACATGTACATCTGAAAAGTCTCCTGAAGCATTATATCATTTCTCTCATTTTTTTCCTCATTTAAAGTCAGGTGCTTTTATCATATTTATATGGTAGAGTGCAGCCAATGTCACAGGAGAAAAGTAGGATTTATTTTCAAGGATGAACCTGAATTGGGACTTCTTACTCATACATGTTTGTCAGAATAACTCCCAAGACATTTCAGACCCCACACCTAGGGATAGCAGATTGAAGTCTCCCAAAACCATAAATCTGGGAAACTCCATTCCAGCCCAGAAATGGAGTAGGCTGGAGAGGTTGATATATAGGAAAGTTGGTACAACAACAACAATTTAACCATCTGATCTGTAGAGTCCATCTTGATGAAGGTCTCACAACTAGAGAGTTGTAGGGTAGGTCTCCTGCAAGCTGTAAGCGATTCTCTGTTGATAATTGCCACATCCCCACCTCTGCCCAGAATCTCAGTGTTTTGAGTGCTATGCCACAGTTAAAACTCAGCTGGGCAAATTTCAGAAAGAGCGCACACCCCTCCTTTAGGACCCAGCCAATGCATGCTCTGTCAGCTCTCTCATCCACGATCAAATCATGGATGACAGAGGCCCTAATACATACCAACTGTACCCACACATAATCAAATCATGGATGACAGAGGCTTATTAAATTGACCTGGCATTCAGTACTAACAGACAGAGGCCAGGGTCACTGAAAGTCCACTGACAAGGCATCAGGGCTAAGATCAAAAGCTGGAACCTGGAACTGTTAGGAGACAATGGTTTCACAGTGGCTGAGAGCGGCCTGCTCTTTGTACAATTCAATGCCATGAAAGGCACTTAAAGCAGATGGAACACATATACTTTAGCTGTATTTTCTCTCCAGAACATAATCCATTACATAGATGAGCACCTACACTGTTCAGAAAACATGATTAATGTGGTTAGGTTGGCGTCCTTGTTTTTCTGTATTGATTTGCAGTTTCATAATATGTGAAGAAAGATAATTTAGGATGATGTAAAACTTTATTTAGCAAACTACCGTATATAGTTGCTCTGAGTAATGTGTGGTCTTTCATTTAAAAAATCAGATATTTTATATCATTCTATACTTGGGTATCAAATATATCTTTTTTGAAAAAATCTGAAAATAATTTGAAATAGAATTTTGGTAGGTCAAATTGCATCTAAGTGGTATTTTTCTTCAATTCTGCTCAAGGCGGATAGCTTTATTCCATAACTTCTTCACCTTGAAGCCCACCAAACAATTAGTGCTATTCTGCAAAAATTAGACCATTTCTCAGACTAATATAGAACATGATAAAATATATTTTTGAAATAATGGAGTCTAAGTCTTCCACAATTTTTTTGGGAAGGAAATTTTCATTGAATTTAAGACATAAAGATATATACACAATACATACAATACAGAGACATTATTAAGCATGACAGAAAAGTGAAGGAACTGAATAATCAAGAAAAGTGTACTACCCTTGATTAAAAATAAATATCTTCAAATCTTACTTCCACAAATTTTGCAGCTATTATTTTCTTTGAAGCTCTGTTTTGAAGTTTGACAGGTTATCATGTTCTTGCTTCATATTATCTGGCATTTCACTGATGCTTTCTGACCTTAAGATAAGGATTAGTTTTTTAATCAGCAAATTATGATCTCTGCCTCATTCACCTCTTCAGTAAATGTCAGCAAGAGAGATTTCCCTTCCTTAACTGAGACCAAAGCTGCATTTGCCACATTTCATCTCTTTACATGAGACTGAGTTTACACATGTGCCCACTTGAAATAAGCATTCTGGAAAATTATAATTGTCTCCAAAGGTTGACATTCAACGGCTTTCTATTCAGCTTCGAAGGCTCCCTATGAAATATGTCTGATGTGATACCTAAACATTCAGCATAAAACAACAGTTTTTGTCTTCAGAAACATTTATGCCACATCATAATAAGAGCCCTCTTTCCAATTTGGCATCTTAAATTGCTTTTAATAGCTCTAATACTGTGTTGCAGCACAATGCTTTGAATACTTAGAAACATACCCTACCAGAATGTCCAAACTAATGTGCTTAGGATTGAAATGTTAATATTGTTTTAATGTATTACATATTACTATTTTTAGCCAACTTGTGAATCATCATCATCATCAAGATGTTTTGGAAATAGCTAGATAGAAATATATTCAACATTACAAAGATATTTCATTTTGCAAATTGAACTACCGGTATTTATAAAAATTATTGTATTAAACTAAAAACTCTTTTGTTAGCTGAGTGAACAATCGTGTCTACTCTTTGTCAGTTAAGGTTCACTGTGCTCAAGGTAGGTCAATCTGCTAATCAAGATGGAATGCTTGACACGCTTGATGTCAGGCTTCATTTGAAGTTGGGCCATAGCTCCAGTTAGTACAGAATTCTGTGGTTGGGTTGCTAAAGAAGATAACCTATTGCAAACCTATTATATTGGCTGGAAATAACTCTACTGATAACATCCTTACGTCCACACTTGCTTGACAGTAAATACGAAAGGAATGAGAAATGGAAAAAGCCATTGTGAATAGATGTAATGATTTCTAGTAGCGCTGCCCAGCATGTTGGATCCAAAAGATATTTTTTGACACACAGTCTTTAAATCAAATGATTTTTTTTGTTCCTGGGATTAGTAGCAATCTTGGGGAAAGGCACAATTTTTATTCCTACATTCTCTAAAGCAACTTTTTGCTTGCTAATATCGTGCAATGATTATTTATTACTTAGAAATATCCTTTTATTGAGACATAAAATATAGTTAGTTAATTAAACTAATGTCCATCTTATCCAGCAATATATTAACCAATCATATCTTTTATTATGGTCATTAATCAATTAATGCAGTGGCTAAGGCTGAGCTTATCAATCAGAAAAGGTCGGCAGTTCAGCGGTTCGAATCCTGAGTGCTTTGTAATGGAGTGAGCTTCCATTACTTGTCCCAGCTTCTGCCAACCGAGTAGTTCAAAAGCATGTAGAAATGCAAGTAGAAAACTAGGGACCACCTTTGGGAAGGCCACATGACCACAGAGACATCTTCAGACAGCGCTGGCTCTTCGGCTTTGAAACTGAGATGAGCACCGCCCCCTATAGTCAGGAACGACTAGCACGTATGTGCGAGGGAAACCTTTACCTTTACCTAATCAATTAAAAAACAAAATATAACCTCTGAGACAGCAAATAAAAATCATAATAAAACTAAATAGTTATAAAATTGATATGGTCAAAGTGCTGTATGTCTGACAAATAATAAAACAACCTGAGCCACACTCAAAAAAATAAATCACATTGGTTGAATAATAATAGCACTGTACTCAATTCTTTAGTCAATGCCAGGAACCTTTTGATGTTATGTGAGAAGAAGAGGAAATAGAGACCAATACAATCGATTAAAACCCATTCAGATTGTTGAACAGCAGATGTCTGAAATGTGATTCCTGTGATACATTTCTAGAAGCAAGGTGCTCATATACATATATATATATACCAATATATACACCTACACATATACATACATATATACACACATATACACAGACATGCATGTATGTGTCTGTGTACGTGTATGTATGTATGTATGTATGTATGTATGTATGTATGTATATGCATATATCATGTATATATATATATATGTATATATGTGTACATAGGCACACACGTGTGTGTGTGTGTGTGTGTGTGTGTGTGTGTTGTCTTGTGCATGTAAAAGGCAAGACTTGAGGAAAAAATTCTGCATTTGAAATCTCATTTTAAAGATTTGCCCTCATTTGTCAGTTTGGAATATCACAATTCCATTTTCTGTCTTTTAAAAACCAGGCTATATTAGACACCAAATGTTTGTATATAGGCTAAAATATTACAATTCCTATGTTGAACATGCTTTTTGTGGCACACACTCTATTAAATATCTTTCACCATATTTGTCAGACATATCAAAATGCTGAGACATCTACAAAATAAATAAACTACAAGGCAAGTAGTTGGAACCATGAAGTAACTCTTTAACTCTTGGCTGTTGTGACTTGCATGGCACCCTCTATGTCCTCTTAAAGCTTCCAGCTCATGCATGTTTTGGTCTATGACATTTGGAAATTGTGTTCTTCCACTACGCCAAATCTAGCACATCTTTTAAGACAGAAAAAAAATGAGAGAAGTAAGTCTAGTGACAAAAATTAGACCTGTTCAGTTCCCTTACATGCAATGCACCCCACATGCAAGTAATATTAAATTGAATATTTTAATCTAAAATGCTGATGTCTAAATCTGAGTCCCTCTTTCATCTTGAGGTTCATGCAAATGGGTTCTCACATCAACAACAGAATATTTTCTTAACAGAAAATATAACTTCAAAATATTCTGTCAATCTTTTTCTTCCACATCGCTTCTCATGATAAATAAGAAAAAATCCCCCCTGATTGCCTTCTTCCCTTCATTCTGATTCAGCCTTACTTAATTTGGCTAGATTTAGAGATGGGGAAAGCTCATCAGATCTCATCAGAGATCTTTCCTTTCTTCCTTATCACCATTCTTTGCAACATGTTATACAAACAAAAGAGACACATTTTTGTTTTGTTCATTTTGAAAGTGGGTTGAGCTCAAAACAGTCCTGTTTTGCACTTGAAACACTTCCAAAATGATCAAAACAATTGCTTGACACTAAAAAATGGGACATTAGAACTCAGACAGTTTGAATTTGAACTGCTTTGCATAACTTCGACTAAGTCTCACAAAGAGGCATAAAATGGTAAAACTATACTTGGATTGCAAATTTGCAATTGATACTTGACTGCATGGTCTTCAACCACCCCAAAAATAAAATTCTTATAAAACAAAATATTGGCAAGATGCTCTAGAACTCAGTTTTTCAAATATACCAGTTATCTACTGTATATACAGTATAGAAATTTTATTATTAGGTTATTTTAAAAAGAACTTTCAGCCATGTGAAACCTTGTTCATGTGACATTATCTGGAAATATTTGCTTGTTTTTCAATCATAGAATGAATGATATAGGACATCTAGTTCAATCTTCTTCTCAATAGAGGATTCCATTAAACTATACCCAGTAGATGACTATCTAGTTCCTGCTTCAAAACTTTTTGTAAGAATGACTCAATCTGTATTCCAGGCACATTGTTCCACTTTGGGAAAAAATAGGTCATAGACTAGTTTTATGAAATAACCAAGTGACATGCAGGGGAAAAAAGACTCTAAAGGCAGAATATCATTTTGCCATTTGGAGTCTTTTTCTCTGAAAGCAAGGAAATTGGAAATTCCTTAGTGACACTTATTCATTTGGAAAAATGCATTAAATATCAAAACTGACCAATGCAGAAAATCTTTACATATTTTCCTAAGTAATTGGCAAGGGGTTATTTTTTCCACTACAAATTCACCTATTGTCTTGTCCACTTGCCAGCAAGCCTGAGCATTACTTTGGGAGAAAAGAAAGCATATGTTCATAAATCTCATTGTAAAAATGGTATGTTCTCTCTTGATACAGTCAATCATTTTCACTGTTGCTTTTTCAGAATGATGGGGTCCTCATCCATGTGTCTTCCATGCTGTGTTTACCTTTCAATCATACCTTGTCATTCATCTTGGGGGGAAAAACCAAGGGGCTCAGCTGGAACAGATTAGGTATCCCAGAATGAAAGTGACTGAAATTGGTGTTTATATAATAACCTAGATCTCCATCTCTCTCCTTCTTTGTCTCTACACACAGAGACACAGACACACACAGAGAGACACAGAGAGGCGGGGAGCTTTTGTCAAGCATAAGGGTTCATTCTGTTAGGTATGAAAAAACAATAGTTTAAGGCCTAAAAATGTTAACAATGAAATATTTTGTGCAGTTCTTTTAAAGTAAATTTGTCTACTGATGCTTGTCCTCAGGGAAAAAGAAAAAAGAAACATCCAGGTAGCTCACCTTGAAACAAGGGTTGGCTACTTTATTGCAGCCAGGGACAACACTTTTAATTTTTTAAAAGTGTTAACAATTGTATGCATTTATTAACTCTTGGATATCCTAGGGTCATGGGGATTATGGTGGTAACATTACCAGAAGAGACGTGGCCAAGCAGAGTTCCCCAATCTTTCTGGGCTTGAGGTCTGGTGAGAAGGAGGGAACAGGGGATGGTTCTGCATGAACACCTGGCAAGTGCGCACAGAGCTCTATTTGCATGAGTGGTGGGCACACGCATCTGCCGGTGGAGCATGCACATACTTACCCACTGCTTCCGTGGTCCTGTTCTGAATTATTCATAGCCCAGTAGTGGGCCACAGCCCGGGGGTTGGGGACCTCTGATTTAAACCTTTTGGTTGTTGTTAAAGAGAATTGGATGGGTTTTGATATTTTAAAAGTCCCAGGATGGCTTGAGATTGTAACTATAATTGTTGAGCCTTATCTTAAAGAGAAATCTTTGAATTCTCCTTCCGAAAGCTGGATAAAATTTATAACCAAAAGTTACCTTATTTTTGTACCTTGCACCATCATCCTCAAAAGAACTGGGCACCCTGACATTGCCAATAATTCACACGGTGGCTTGTCTTGTCTAAAAGCTTCATATTCTTCATAGTGCCAAGCAAATTCAGTTATATGATGATGATTTGGGGGTGTATTTATTAAGTTTGGAATTATGGTAGTTGCCTGTAAGCTTTTTCAGAAATTGAATTTGAGTATTTATTGGTATGTCACGTATTTTGTAAAAGCAAAATGATTACTGCCATTGATTACCCAGCCTACTTTCACAGTATGGCTTCCCCACATCTTTAATACAGTATCAGCATGACAAAGACTTATAATGGTAGGAGCAGTTGGGAATGAATTTCTTTCAAACTGTCCTGGATCATCCAATTAAAGAAACAGGTAACTTTAAAGCAGCCTGTCGCTTTATAGAATCATAGATTTGGAACAGCCCTTGTAGGTCATGATGTGATACAACAGCCTATTAAAATAAGAAAATTTCAATAAATGCAAGAATCCAGTAGCAGAGTATAGTGATAGTCTAGATTCCTGAACAGTCAAAAGAAAACATAACTGATCCACTTAGTTGCAACATTAAAACCCAGAAGAAGAATAACTGTGCAACAATGAGGCTAGCCCATAGAAGTGATCCTTACAGTTTTAAATTGCTAGTCAAATGCCTATAGGGAGCCATTAGATAGCAAAAAAAACCACAATCTTTTTCCTCACATCTTCATCCTAATAACAATGCTCAACATCTTCTCATCAAACAACTCCATAGTGTAGAGTGTAGGGCACAATGTAGAGTGTGAAGTGGGAGGAAGCAAAATGTAGATAGCTGGACATTTCAGCTTTTGTCTCAAGTATTGGAGAGCTGAAGAAGCTGGTTTAACCCGATTCTGAGTTAGTCCTTTAAAAAAAAAGGAAATATGATATATACTTACTGACCCTAATCCCTTTTCAGCTTGAAATAATCACTGTAAACCATCAAAGAACTCCTGTATGTATATACAAGATTCAAAGTTTTAAATCACCGGGGTCTAAGATAAGGAAATGACTAGCATTAATGCTAGGAGAGAGGATTAACTCCACAGTTCAGTTTCCTAGCAGAGCCCACTGTTAATTAATTATATGTTTGAGGATTACATAATGTATACATGTTATTCAGAGCTTGGATGAAAATTCAAAAGAAAATCTAAATATTGCAAAGGAAAAGCCGTGCTAAAGAGCCAAGAGACAAAGGATCTTATTATCAATTGCATTATTTGCATTCTCAGTGGCTTAATTCATTTTTTTTTCTCCCTGAGGCTTTAATCTCTAAACCCAATTCATTAACACAATGCAAGAAGCAGTCTATGAAAAGTGCACAAAGGGACAGTGTAATTGAAACTCTGTGATGGAAGAGAAGTATACCTCTGCATTTTGGCAGATTAATTGCCAGATGTCCTTTGCTTTAAAGAAGCATTTCCTTATTTCAAAAGGTTATTTTAGCTCCAGAACATCACCTCCTTTTAAAGCATATGGGATGCCTGTTGTGTTTATAAGCCTGACACCAACAGATTCATATCAGGGTTTTCTTCAGGACATTTTTATTGGTAACTCCTTTTGGTTACCAAATTACATTCTGATGGGGTTGAGGGGAATAAAAAAAAATACAACCCTTCCCTGCTTGAATAAAGTAAGTCCAATTAGTGAATTGGTCTCTAGGATGGCATGATTCATACTGAATTGCATAATACCACTCCTGTATAACTTGACCTTAACACCAATGTGACTGGAATCTGATCTTGGGCAAGAGAGAAAAAAGGTTCCTCTTATAAGTGAATGTTAATGTTATTATATGATTGGCACCTTCATGTACTTTACAAGTTCCATTTCTTCATTTTTTAATGTGATTTTCATTTTAATGCATCATTAACATAAACATCCATACCATTACTTTAATATGGCTAGTGTAAAAATATCTGTAATAAATATATTGTCAGATGTTATATCTGGCAGTGTGTT
>JANHFQ010002180.1:77678-93485 GCA_032468035.1 Aparallactus werneri
AACAACAACACAGTGTTAATCAGACTTACGTGGCCTAATGTTCTTATACATAACTATATCAGCACATAATCCTTCATTTTTCAATTATTCAATATTTGCTACATCCTTTTAATAGTAATAACATTATTTTTGAGCATACCTAATAACGTCCTTTTTCAAACTCTCATTTTAACCTCTAATATTCACTTCAAATGTATTAAGTAAAAATATATATAATAATATTCCCTCTATTTCTAAATTTTTTATCTATTCTAATTTTTAGTACGGCCAATCTTATTTTTTTATAAAGAAAAATCCTTCCTATCCATCATTTCTCATCCTTTTGGAAGTTCCACTTCTCTTTTTGGCTTGCCTCCCATACTCCTCCCTTGGATCCTTATCTACATCTTTCATATTCAACCCAACCCTTATTTCTACCCCCAATACTTTTGGCTGCCAGTCCACCCGTAAGTCTGCCAAATCCTGTCATTTTTTCAGAAATATCTTTCAATTTATTCAATTCCATTTTTCTACCTCCTAGTATATATTCTCCCAACTTTATTTTACCAAACATTATCATCTCCTCCTTTTCTCCTTGTTCTATTTGTGTCATCTGTTCTACCTCATCCTCTTAAGTTCAAAGGTGTCTCACTTGTTTCCTGTGTTTTATTAATTTGTTTCACTGATCCTTGTTGCACATTTTCAGTCTTTCCAGTTATATCTTGTAATAGGTCCTTTATCTCCTTGGAGTTTCCCATCATTGTGTCATAAATGTTTTGAAGTAATATCATAATTTCTTTTTGTGTTTCCAGTTCTTCCTGATGAACCATCTTGCCTTATTTTTAAAAGTCCAAATAGTATTCAGTGTTCTGTCAGAAATCTGTCACCACTTCAGAGTCTATTCCTTTTGACTTCCAAAAGCCAGCAGATTACTTAATACTGTTCATCAGTTATAGTTATAATTCTTTATATCCCACAATTAATCAATAGGTTCCATTTATAAAATCTAGGGGATTTTTCAAATAGCTCTAAGTCTACTCTTTAATTTGCTAGTTATTTCCAGTATTTAAAGGTCATTCCATTAAATATCCTCCAGGTTTTCCAGATTGATCATCTAGTCACCATTAAGTAGATGAGTATAGAACAGTAAATAATACAACAGACCTCCAGGTTTTTTTCTTTTCTTATCAGGGTTCTCCAAGGTTATTTTTGTTGGTCTGGGAGTATGACATAGTGTATATCCATTCACCAGTAGATGGCACCTTTAGCTTAAAAATCCACTTTAAAACTGTTTTGCAAGTTATTTATTTCAAATTGGTTCAAACCAAATATCCAATAAGTAGTCAAATATCCGGCATTTTAAAATGCCTGTTCAAAGTCATGCCAGTAAGATTTATACATCCAGTCTTTCTGTATTTTAAGCTGTAACTTATTTCCTTAGGTGCAGTTTTTCTCTGCCTCTCTTTGATCGCCACTTAAAAGCATTCCAGAGAGCCTCTTTTTCTGGATTCATTTTCTTTTAGGGTCAAATCTTAGGCAAAATTCAAAAGTCACCTCACCCAGCTCCAGTCACTGTCCACTCATTCCACTCCAGCACAAACTTGGTTTCTTCGGCTGCCCCAGCTTCATGGCGGCCATTTTGGCCGCTTCATCTTTGTCCTCGGGAAAGAGGGAAAACCCTGGGTCCAGCAGGAGAGCTGCCACTCTCTGCGTCCTGCAGGATTCCCCTCCTTATCTGTCATCCTTACAGGGAGACTTTAGCCCCTTGGGGTGCCCTCCGACAAAGAGGATTCGACATGAGGATGCGAAGTCCAGCTTCCCTGCGCCGATCACGCAGCGACGTCAAATTGGAAGCCTGGCACCATTTTACTAACTGCATTTTTTTCTCCCTTTTAAGCAAAATAGCAGCAACCGTAGTAAGAAATCCTCTTGCTCTTACAGTATAATACTTAGAACTGAAAAGAGCAATCCAGCATTTTATTTTATTGTTCCAGTGAAGGATGCTTGTCAGATTCTTATATGATTACTCTACTCCTTTTCTGTAAAATCCTTCCCTATGCCTTTTTGATCAGTTGTTGTTTTCATCTAGCTCTTCGAGCGTACCTGCCATCAATATGATAAACTGCGCAAGCGTGAAGCCTTCCTGGAACAGTTCCGAAAAGAAGACATGTTCAAAGAGAATTTTGATGAACTTGATGACTCCCGAAAAATTGTCCAGGAGTTGATTGATGAATATCATGCTGCCACTAGGCCTGACTATATCTCTTGGGGTACTCAGGAGCAATAAATTAATTTTAATTAATTTTAAGCGTGCTTTTACCTATCTGGAGTATTTTCTTCTTGTAACAATAAGTTCTTTTAAATTTGTCACTCACCAATTTTGTTAGCAGGCTACTAAACGTTAACGTTCATATTAGATGGACATTGCATAGATGTGCCTCACACAGATGCTCCGTTTCTATAACAATACTATAGTGATTATCTCAAATGTGTAATGTTTATGGTTCTGAAATTCCTTAGGTTGGAGTTACTGTTTCCTCAGTAAAACTCCTCCTTTTCCTGCTCTTTTTGTTTCTCGGTTTCAACCGGAGCAGATGTGCTTATTTTAACTCTATTTTAATTATGTAATTAGATATTATTTTATTTGTATTTCTTAATTAAAGATACTTGTTTTGTTAACATTTGCCTACATGTTTTATTTTGTTGGAATGAATCGTGAAGATCCAGACCTCATTAGTTCACTGTGTCACACAGTCTTTCTCTTTCTGTTACTTATAACTGGAAGTAGTTTATTTATTTATTTATTTATTGAATGTATATTGTCGCCTATTCGCCCATGGCAGCTTCCAAGAGAAGAGATTCCTTCTATGCTGTTGAGTTCATAACTATTCATTTCAAAGTTCAAAGTTATAACAGCATTGGAAAAGTGACTTTTATATTTTGCAGTCTTAGGATTGTTGCAGCATCCCCATGGTCACATGATCAAAACTCCGATACTTGGCAATTGGCATGTATTTATGACAGTTGCAGTATCCTGGGGTCATGTGATCACCTTTTGTGACCTGACAAGCAGCGTCAATGGGGAAGCCAAGTTCACTTAAAAACTATGTTATTAATATGACAATTGCATTTATTTATTTATTTATTTATTTATTTAATAAAATTTCTAGGCCACCCAAATCCTATCGGACTCAGGGCGGCTTACAACAATAAAAATCACAATATATACAATTAAAATAATAGTTAATAATTAAATAATTAAAACAAAACAATTAAAACAATAAAACCTTTCTCTGGATGGAATCATTCACCCCAGGCTTGCTGGCACAACCATGTTTTAGTGGCCTAATGGAAGGTCAGCAGGTTAGGGAAGATCCGAATTCCTGGAGATAGCTGGTTCCAAAGGGTCGGCGCCACCACAGAGAAAGCTCTCCCACATGATCCCGCCAGCCGACACTGTTTAGCTGACGGAACCTGTAGGAGGCCAACTCTGTGAGATCTAATAGGACGCTGGGAGGCAAATGGTCGTAGGATGCAGTCCCAAAAGTAACCCGGTCCTGAGCCATGTAGGGCTTATAAAGATTATAACCAGCACCTTGAATTGCACCCAGAAGCCCACAGGGACCCAGTGCAGCTCACGCAGGAGAGGTGATACATGGGTGTGCCTAGGCACACCAATAATCACCTGCGCGGCTGCATTCTGGACCAATTGCAACTTCCGAATGTTTTTCAAGGGCAGCCCCATGTAATTCACTTAACAACTCTGGCAAAAAGCTCATAAAATGGGGCAATGCTCCATTAAAAACTGCTTTGTTAGCAGTGGAAATTTTGGATTCAGTTCTGATTATAAGCCAAGGGATACCTATACTTGGTGATACCTATCATTAAGCCCAGCTTCCTCCTTTCTAAAGGAATCTGGCTAGATTAACATCAAGCAATGTACCAATTTCTGTGGTTTATTTTTAACATTCTTAAAATGCTTTTTCTGTATTATGCTATATTCACTTGTACTTGCGTTTATTTAAACATATTTCTGCTGAGGAAGTCTCAGAGTAGATAATGAAGAGAAATATCTACAGGCATTTTAAAATAATCCAAACCTGTATTTCCCGTATAAGTTTCTGGCACTTTTGTATTACTCAGCATTTAATCTACAGCTCTATTAGCATATAATTGATGACAGATTAAAACAGGAAGAGTAAACTAGGCAATGGAGGCCTGGATATCTGTGTAATGATCTATGCCAGCAATGAAGAAGCATCGTGAACCTACTTTGGCAAATATTGCTCCATTTTATCACTGAGAGAGGGACTTTAAGTTTTCAATCTATTCCTTAATGACACATATATTACAGGTGTTACAAGACATAACATGTAGGAAATTACAATTGCCATAATAATCAAGACTTCATATCATTTGAGCCAGTGCACTTTATTTTGTTGCTTACCTGCCAGTGATTTTCAATAGTTAATCTACCCGCTCCTATGTCGTTAATCCTATTACCTTTCTCACTTTCAGTTGATCATCTGAGATATGGTAGCATTTTTAATACTTGTTTTACTCCCTTTTTAGAGTTCTGCTTAATTTCTCCCCATCTTTTCTCCTCCTTGAAGGTAGCTAATAAATACCCGCATTTGATCCTATCTTGAAAAGGGAGTTTTATGCCAATTCCATATTTCTACCATAACTGGTTATAGTCTTGCTTAAAAGAGCCAGACTACCAACAGCTGACAGAAAAACCTATGGTAGACTGAGTTGGTATCCTTTTTATGCTTTCCTGCCCAGTGGAATGCCAAAAAGAAAAGTACCGTATATGAAGAAACTTGGGAATCTGCCTGCTTGCTTGCCAATCAGCAGGATAGTTTTCCAAAAACAGAACAGGACCAGATTTGCTATGAGGGGAGAATCTGGCCAAAGAAAGATTAGAAAGTAAGTCAAAGCAATCTATGGAGAAAAACCAGGAACTTCATCCAATGCATATCTATGGGATTGGGCAGTATCTCAGAATGTTGCCGACCTTGCTATTTTAAGCCCCTCCCTCCTCTTCTAATCATGCAATTTAAAATGGAGCAGGCTTGGAAAGAATTTTAGAAGCCAGATTGCTATTAGCCTAATTTTTGAGAAAAGTAAAATTAAAAAGTGATGTTTTATTACAGCATTGTACTGTATATGTCGGGGAGTTTTGTTTTGAAAAGTCAGTATTTTGCTATTTGGGAGTTTGTATCTTCTGGTTTAATATTGTGTGTTGATCAGGAAAGCAAAGCTGTGCTTAATTAAGTTTTTTTAAACAATGTTTTATCTATTGTATAAGCCATTTCTCTTGTAGAAAATAGTTGAATTCAGAAGCATTTTTTTTCTTTTTGCCTTTAAAACATGTTCATAATTTATGGATTCCTGTGGAAAGAGAATATAAAGTAGGTTCACTATCTAACAAAAGGTACAAGTGCTTGGGAAAACATGATGGTATTCTTTGGCTTTAATGTATAGGGTTTTCAGACACCCTTTTAATATATCTTGATCAGTAACATCCCACAATAAGGCTACAGGTAGTCCTCGATTTACAACAGTAATGGAACCCACCACTAATCACATGTTGTGATAGTCATTAAGGTGCCCCATGATTGCCTTAACAAACCCAATCAGTGCTCTCCCCATTGCAGTCATCAAATGAACCAAGGGGTGCTTCATGTGTGGTGAGGTGCTGGATACTTAGTGCAGGCCAAGCCAACCACAGGAAAGAAAATAATGGCTCTGGCTTGTTTCTACATCCCTTGTTTGATAGACTGTGTCAGTAGGAATAGCGTGCCAGGTATTATCCAGATGAAGAAAAGGAACAGTAGTAAAACTCTTCAGCTTTCTTTGGAACAAAAAATTTTTTATTACACAGGAGAATAGAACAAGGAGACACTTTGTATAAAAATTATTTAATCAGAATAGATGTGGAAACAGAATTCCTCTGAATAGAAGACATAGTTTATCAGCTCCTTAGGAGCAAACAGTATCACTATTATTCTTTTCAAATGACCAGAATATATGCTGATCCAAGACTCCTGCCAGGATACCTAGGAGTCAACTCAAAATTCTACCACTGGCATTTTTGGGAATATTTCCCTGTTCATGTGATTATTGGGAGTTCTTTATGTTGAACATGCTTGTCTGTTGATGCTGCAGAATTAACTTCATCTGAAAAAAGAAAGCAACAGGTCTTTGGTGGCAGATAAACACTAGTGTCTTCCCAGCATATAATTGCCTTCCTACCTTCTGTCTCTTGGACAACCCCAACATAAAGAGATAATTAAAGAAGGGTTTGATATACATTCTTCCAGTCAGAAAAGCTGGAGAAATGTTAAGGACCCAGAACATATACAAATGTTCTGAATACCAGAACTATCTG
This sequence comes from Aparallactus werneri, assembly GCA_032468035.1. Lineage (NCBI taxonomy): Eukaryota > Metazoa > Chordata > Lepidosauria > Squamata > Lamprophiidae > Aparallactus > Aparallactus werneri. The sequence continues at coordinate 84,052 of JANHFQ010002180.1, forward strand.
TGGAATTTAGTTTGCTTCAGTCAATTTGCATGCACAACTAATTAGTAACCTAGTAAGAATACATTTTTTGTTCAAATTTGCCAAAGTTGGGTAAAACCAACTTGCCATATTAAACAAACTACATATGGGGTTTATAGATATATATACTGAGTTCAAGCAACCACATTCTTATAGTTTTATGTTAAATATTTAACATATGCATTAATTAAATATCACACTAGTATAGCTGGACTCAGAATGGTACAAGAGTGCAGAGCTTTCTCTTCAACAACCCTACATTTGTTACTGATCTTGTTTCTCGTACTGAACAGACTTTCATCTTCTTGGACAAGATGTACAGATTGTTAACAGAAAGAACTAGCATATTTTTTTAAAAAGACTAGGACAAATAATGTGTACCACCTACATTTATTCATCTGTATCTAATTTCTGTAATAGTCTCAATATATAGGAAGGACTTGATTATAACTACTTATCAAGAGCAGCACTTCAGTTCTAGATTGGCATTATTTCAAAGTAAAATAACATTTTTCGACTTTTCCTGCTGGGTTTACTATGCATAGTATGGATGACAGGAATTCCATCACTTAATCAATATGGACCAATTACATTTAGGAATATTATGTAGCTGCTCATCTGAAAGTCCTAAAGTCCTAGCATTCCCCTGGGTATAGAACAAGTTGACTTCGTTGGGAACAAGATACATTGGCTAACTATGTATAAAGGTGGAGGAACAAAGAATGTTTGCAGAAATACATTAATTAAAGCAAAATTCAGCCATCAAGAGATGTTAAAATGATATCACACTATCTCAGTTGCCTCTGGACAATTCTCATATTCATCAACTATACTTAATAGAAAGAATAATAATTCCTAGTCCTAAATACGACCCTAACCAAACCCTTAAAATATTTCCGTGTGCCCTTTCACACACATGGCTTTGTCCAAATTGGTACCAATCTATTTTCATATTCTCCAGATGGAGTAACTCACCTGAGAATACCCCGGAAAGGGCAGAGCTAATCACTTTCCAGACTTGTTCAGAGTGGCTTCCATGACCTTCAGTTGTCCCATACTTCATTTCTTCTGATTGTTCATGATGGCATATATCAGAGAACCACTGTGTAGATGTTCTTGCTTCTCTACTTATTGTTTGGCCAAAGAAGATCCAAAGTCCAACAGACAATGCCCTAACAAAAAAGATCCTGGAGACAGGTAATAGTATGTAGTTATATGATGCTGAAGGTAGTAAAATGTAAGAATAAAGCAGGTTAATACAAAACAACGGTATTAACAAATTTGTTAATACAAAATTGTCCTTCAAATACCGAGTGTCTCCTTAAAGATAGGAAACTACTATTGGTGGACAGCTTATATGGCTCTAACAACAAACTGGCAGAAGATGCATATTAATTTTGGAATAAAATTCTCCACTTTGGATTTGACCTCTCACACAGGATGACCTTATCTCCAGCACTAAAAAGCAGTGCACACTGCTGGCTGTTGCAAAGGACTTAACTCATATTGAAACACCCTTATAATTGAACCATAGTTTCATAGGTTTCCAATATAATGCCTGTTTACCACAGCTAAAATACCTGCCCACCATAGCTACATCCTTAGGTAAGAAATTAGAGTAGGGACAGGCATCTTCTTAGATTGAGTTACAATTTCCTACTATTTCAAAGTTAACAATAGGGGTTTCTACTTACAGAATTTACTGTTTCCAAATTGTAGCTTTAAAGTCTTGTAAGCATGAATTTTTATTTTGCTTAGTTCTGTCTCAACCCTGACAAAGGTTTGCTTTGTTGCAAAAGCATGCTACAAGAGCTATGGTGGCGCAATGGTTAGAATGCAGTACTGCAGGCTACTTCTGCTGACTGCAGGCTGCCTGCAATTTGGCAGTTCAAAACTCATCAGGCTCAGCCTTCCATCCTTCCAAGGTGGGTGAAATGGTTGGTTGCAGATTTATGCAATATGCTGATTCTGTAAAACCACTTAGAGAGGGCTGTAAAGCACCATGAAGCAGTATATAAGTCTAGCATAAGTGCTATTTCTTCTCTTTATTTATTTATTCCTTCATTCATCTATTTTATACAACCACCTCTCACACATTATTTCATTGTTGCCCAATAATGATTATAAACAAAGTATAATATCAAAATGATAAATAAAAACCTACACAACACAATCAGCAACCAAGGTGTAAAAAGCCTTCCTTCCTGGATCTTGCCAGATGGCATTCATTACAGATGGGACCCAGATCACACCTTTTCTGAAGAATCTAATGATAGGTAGTCCCTCAAATAAGCCAGTCTGATGCCAGGCTCCGGACCTTGTTTTTTTTCCAATCAAGATTCTAAACATACTGTCAACTCTTGGTCCCTTTTTTTTCAATTTAGCTATAACTGACACACATATATTTATGGGAATTTTTTTTCATACCTGATAAAACTATTTAATACATTCTTTGAACAGGGTTGCTTATACTGCCAGTTCTCCATATGGAAGATAAGTGGGTTGGGGATACAGATCACACCCAAATGCAACATCAGTTCTTGAGTTATCTGGGATAAGGCGGCAAAGGGGGGGATGACAAAAGGCCTAGTAATGTCCAGTAGGAAAGTACTCAGTGCTGCAAACGTCGGAGTGTCAAACATGCTGAAGAAAGATAAACAGGATGAGGGGAGGAAGAAAATGATTTAGCAATTTATATGAACAATAAAAAGCCAAATCTAATTGTTCTACCAGACTACACAATTACTCCTGGCTGTTGGTAAGAGACTGAAGTAGAACCTGCTATTTCCAAGAGGAGATAGAAGTTATATTGCTAGTATCAGTTACCCTTTTTTGCATCCCACCAATTAAACAATCTGCTTACCTTCTGGGCTGTAGCATTAGATGTGATGGCCACATAACAGGTGGTAGTACCAGGACAATGCGTGGAGTATGGGATTTCCTGGCTTCCTATTAGTGTTGTAATCTCATCCAAGGAGGGCACACACTCCCGTCCTTTGCTTTTGTGCAGGGCTTGTGTGATTAAATGTCCATAGTGGGTCACTGGTGATCTTGGAAACAGTTTCTCCATCCTATTAGGTCAGGGAAGATTTGGTATTAGGTGAGTGATTCCATTAAGTCTCATTAATAAGAATACTGCACTAACTTCCCTCCACCATGGCATCCTGAGTGGTGGTGGCAGGGATTTGTTTCTCCTACCAACAATTGGCTTTTGCTGCCAAAGCAGGTGCCTTGGCTGCCAGCACATATGGGAGCAGCTAGGAATGACCCAAGACATTTCTTGGATGACTGTGGATCCTCCTGGGAAGAAGAATCCCTGAGGTTGCAATTCCTAGTAGGGGCAATCGGAGAGTTCCGGTTTCCATCTTTCCTTTCAGTTGTTTGTTGTTTTAAGCTCACCTTTACTTTTTTAACTGCACATTTCAAAGTTTCATTGTTTTAATTCTTATTTTTAAAGTTAATTGATTGGCTGAAGGCTGATTTACTCTAATCACCTGCTGGATTTTAATGTTAAATTTCCTTCTTTGCTTTACTGTTTTCGTTTTCCACTCTGAGATACTTCAGCTTCTATTATGAAGCTAACTGGCAACTTTGAGTAAAGTGACCAGACTGGATTCACATCTATATGGGATTTTACTACATAATTTAACTTTTAAAAAGCTCTGATCTGGGTTTTTTCTTTTTAAATTTTTGTTGGAACTTTTCCTTTTCCTTTTTTCCTTCAATGGTCTATGTGGCCATTTTGTTGCAGTAAATTTATCCTTTTCGTTTTTGAAAGAATTTGTTTTCTTTGGTTGTGCAAGTTAAAATACAAGAGAGTCTGCATTATATTAAAAATGCAGATAATTCACCAAGTTAAAGATAAAGCCTGGTGGGCTATCTTCACAGGAAAAAAGGGTTTTTAAATCTACAACTTCAAAACTTTTGGTTAAAAGCTTAATAAAATTACCTTAAAAGCAATTGATTTTGGACTGAGTTTGGAAAATGGATTTATAATACCTAACTAGACAAAAATTGACAAGAGACCTTATACCTTGGTTCAGTGAGACTGCTTCAACAATGAATATGGTGGATATATTTACAGCAGAGGTTTAGGATACTGGAAAATGAAATATTGTTGGGAAAGCTGGTTTTAGTCAGGTTTTTTGGACAGAGTTTGTCCCTGTTGCCCCTGATGTGGACAAGGCCATGAGTGCGATGAGTGCCTCCACCTGTTTGCTGGATCCATGCCCCTCCTGGCTTGTGTCATCTAGCTGGGAGGTGACTCGAGGCTGACTCCAGGTGGTTATAAATGCTTCCTTGAGAGAGGGGTCGGTGCCCCCATCCTTGAAAGAGGTGGTGGTGAGACCCCTCCTCAAGAAGCCTGCGCTAGACCCAGCTGTTTTGAAGAAATTTCGCCCCGTATCCAACCTTCCCTTTATAGGGAAGGTTTTGGAGAAGGTGGTGGCTTGTCAGCTCATGGACACCTTGGATGAAGCAGATTATCTTGACCCCTTTCAGTCCGGTTTCAGGCCCGGATATAGCACTGAGACGGCACTGGTCGTATTGGTCAATGATCTCTGGCAAGCCCAGGATTGGGGGCACACCTCCATCCTGATGCTACTTGACCTCTTGGCGGCTTTTGATACCATCGACCATGGTATCTTACTGCGCCACCTGGGGGGTTTGGGAGTGGGAGGCATCGTCTTACGGTGGTGCTCCTCCTATCTCTCTGGTTGGACACAAGTGGTGTTGGCAGGGGGGCAGAGATCGAGTCCAAAACCCCTGGTTTGCGGGGTACCTCAGAACTCGGTTCTCTTGCCTCTCCTGTTCAACATCTACATGAAGCCGCTGGGTGAGATCATTCGAACCTTCGGAGTGAAGTATCATCAGTATGCTGATGATACTCAGCTTTTCATCGCCACCCCGGAGCAATCCAATGATGCCCTCGAGGTGATGACCTGGTGCTTGGAGGCTGTAGGGGCCTGGATGGGGGTTAACAGGCTCAAGCTTGATCCAGACAAGACCAAGCTGCTATGGGTATCGGCCTCTTAGGTCCATCACCATTCAACTCTGGTGATTGGGGGGGGAGGTGTTGACCCCCTCAGAGAACGTGCGCAATTTGGGTGTCCTCCTGGATCCACAACTGAAATTCGATCAACATCCTGCAGCTGTGGCCAGGAGGACCTTTGCTCAGGTTCGCCTGATTCACCAGTTGCGCCCTTTTCTGGACCGAGAGACCTTGCTCACTCACGCTCTGGTTACCTCACGGCTGGATTACTGTAATGCGCTCTACATGGGGCTGCCCTTGAAGAGTATTTGGAAGCTACAACTGGTGCAGAATGCGGCCAGCCGAGCTGTTGTGGGTGCTCCTTGACGCACCCACATAACACCACTCTTGCGCGAGCTGCATTGGTTACTGGTCGGTTTCTGGGTCCAATTCAAGGTGCTGGTTATCACCTTTAAAGCCCTATATGGCATCGGCCCAGCTTACCTTGGAGAGCGCCTCCTGCAACCATTTGCCTCCCAGTGACCAACTAGGGCGCACAGGGTCGGCCTTCTCCAGGTGCCGCCAATTAGTCATTGCCGGCTGGCAGCGCCTAGGGTAAGAGCCTTCTCTATTGCAGCCTCTGCCCTCTGGAATGATCTGCCCCCAGGGATCTGGATCATACCAGACCTCCTCACCTTCTGTCGTGCAATAAAAACTTGGCTCTTCCTGCAGTCATGGGGGGAATAAGAACACCTTTAGGGGTTTTTTAGAGTTTTTTAATTAAATTATTGTAAATTCAGGGTTTTTAAACTTTTAACTGTATAATGTTTTGTATCTGTGAGCCACCCGGAGTCCTTCAGGATTGGACGGCATAGAAATTTTATTAAAATAAAATAAAAATAAAATAAAAGCTTTCACTAAAAATCTTAAGGGAAAGTTTTATTATTAAGAACCAAATGAAGATATTTGATCCTGAATAAATCAGAGATAGATTGTGGTGATTTGTGGAAGATAAGAAACCATTGTAGACTTTTTATGAGTTAAATACAATGAGAGATTGTTAATAAAGGGCTTTGAAGTTTAACTTTGCTGTTGATTTATGTGTTAACTATTTTGTTTTTACCTATAGTAAATAGAAGATAGACTAAGTTGGCTGGAAATACATGCAGAAGTTTATAGATGGGCCTGCTTCCCAAGGGGGTAACTAGCATTGTTGCAATATATTTGTCAGTAATGAAACAGAGGGTATAATAATTATACATGTTTTTTTGTCTTTTTTAATGCACATTTTTAATGTTCTGTCCATTTAGGAGGTTTTTGGTTATTTGTTGTTTTTTTTGGAATATATATGTATATGCTGATTCTGTAAGCTGCCCAGAGTCCCTCAGGAGTGGGGTGGCATAAAAACGTGAATAAAATTTTTAAAAAATTAAAAAAATTAAATTTGTATTTTAATTTTTTTAACAAAATAAAAAAAATTACTAAAACATGAAATTGTGTGAAAGATTTTGGGCGGAGGGCATATTTCAGGGTTTCAGAGGCTCCTGCTGGATTAAAGCTGTTTTTCAAATATTGTTCATTAAATATTCTGAATCAAACTGAAGAATAAAGAATTAGATATATAAAGAATACTGCACCTACAAAAAGATTCCTTCTAAAAGTCTGTCTTGCACATTGCTCAAATATGCCAAATGAATTTGCTTTCTAATCCACTTCCTGTCTACTAGACCATAAGCAGACTTAATGGAAATTTATTGACAACTGAAATTATGTTGTCTCTGAACACATTAAAAGGAGAAGAATCTTTATTCACAACTCTTGTGAATATAGCATATAGAACAAAGAAATCCTGCATATAGAACAAAGGAGTTGAACACAGACACTCCCCCTTCTTTCATTTCCTTCAGATTGGATGAAATAGTTTTTGCCAGTTGCTCTGCATTCAGTGTGTGATTAAAGTTTGTAACCAAAGTATTTCACTAAGAATGGGAACTCATGGCCATCCAACTATTGCTAAACTACAGCTACCAGCAGAAGCAACTAGCAAAGCACTAATGGTGAAGGATGCTAGGAGTTGTAATTCCTCAACAGGTGGAATATCCCAAATTTCCACTTCTGCATTAGACATGTTTTGCAATATTTCCCATTTCCCTGGCTCACCGCTGCAGATGCAGATGCAAATAGCAGAGTATAGGCACAGAAGGTATAAAAGTGTAGCTCATGCACGCAAGCATCTGCCAATAGCGCAAATCTGTGGATGCGCCTGGAATAGGTGGCTCTGTTGTCTGTTTCACCAGTTGGCAGAATATTTCATCCACCAGAGCTGGAAGGTCATGGCAAGTTTGCAGCACCCCCTGCATGAGAAGGATTGGATCTCGCAATTCTTCAAGTTGTTGTAGTGAATGGAAGAGTTTGACAGCTTCATCACGAAGTCCTGCATAACCTTGGCCACCCTGAGCTGCAAAATTGTGCAAAGTAGGGTGAGAGAAAGAAGATAAGAAAACAACAATTAGGTAATATACATTTAAGATCTGTTTAAGCTCTTGCTCTCATTTTCTCCTATGTAGACAGAGAACTGGAATATTTTGTGTACAGTTTGTATTTAGGTCAAGTACTTTAAGTATTGAGTGGTATGGAATTAATTTTCATTTAAATTCAATACAGTTGATATAACATTTTTTTTAAATATTTAACAAAGTTTCCTTTCTGGCATCTTAAATTTCAGTAGGGTGGTAAGTTTTGGAGGGTCCCTCTGGGCCATGCTCCTGAAAGACTACAAGAAACACAACTTTACCATATAACAAATAACGAAGTCAATAAGTTAAGGATTCTGATTACTAGCCAAGAAACACTTCCCACCTGCATAAGGGAAGGGCAGAAGAGGTGCATAAATTGGACCAGCTGTATAACATAGGATGGGATTATTGCGATAAATTTGATTCAAGATTTCTGGGCTGTTGTGGTTCTCCTGCAATAGAGAGGAAAATGGGGAGAGAAAGAGAGATCTAGTCTATATTTCTACTCATTAAGATTACTGAAATTAGCATCAGGTTCTTCATGAACCTTCTTCATTCTTAGAACTAGGAGCCAATCTCTGGAGTTGCCACATTCCAACATAGCACTTTCCTAAGCAGAATGTGCTAAGATGGCTATTGTCTTTGTAAAGGGCGTGACACTTGAGTAATTGTCATTATCTGTGATTGACCCAGAGACTTCAAGAACCTTCCAATCTCCACCTGTATTTTATAATGGAAATCTTAGGAGGAATGGATAATGCATATAATAGTAGTTATGGAGATGAATTGAAGTTAAATGACAGAAATACAAGTAATTCTTGATTTATTCATTTAGTGACTATTCAAAATTACAACAGAACTAAAAAAGTGACTTATGACTATTTTTCACATTAATGGTCATTGCAGCATCCCCATGGTCATGTGATAAAAAATCAGACACTTGGTGGTTGGTTCATATTTATATCGTTTGCAGTGTCTCAAGGTCATGTGATCACCTTTGCGACCTTCTGGCAAGCCAAGTTAATGGGGAAGCCAGATTGACTTAACTACCGTGTTACCAACTTAACAACTGAAGTGATTGACTTAACAACTGTGGCAAGAAAAGTCATAAAATGGGGCACAACTCACTTATCAACTGTCTTCCTTAGCAACAGAAATATTGGGCTCAATTGTCATAAGTTGAGGACTACCTGTATTTTTATACTTACAAATAACTTACTGAAATTTAATTTAATGAATATTTATAGCACCTTTCTGAATAAGATCTGCTCACTGCCCAGTTTTAAAAAGTAAACATCAAAATATTTTGATGCACTTAAAATGACATTGAAATAAAAGCTATTAATTTAACTATAAAGGACTGAGTTCCTGGCCCACTCAAACCATTGCATGTGATCATCTTTTTCTGTCCCCATGTCAGAGAAAAATCATTGCATGTTTCCCTTGCCTATTTCTGCCAAATTCTCTCCCAGATCCTTGTTGCTAGTAAACCATGTCCCCATTCCTACTCCCAACGACATGTCCTCGTGCTCATTTGGTTCCTCACCTCAATGTCACGCATGAGCAGCTGTGTGGGGGTCTGCAAAGGGGCCTTGCTGATGATAACCTTCTGCAAAGCACAAACCCAGTGTACAGCTTCATTTAAGTGTTCTGTATAGAGTCTGTAGCAGTGCTTTCTGCCAAAAACTGTCACTGCCCAGTAGCCTGCAGGAATGGGAGAGAGAAGTACTCGTATATAATTAACATGAAGATAATCATAGATAAGTATAAGGAAATTTGACCTACTTTCCTAAAATGTGTGGATTATATTTTCACTACGCAAAAATGGATAAATGGCGCAATGGGTAAATGCACTACTGCAGACTACCTCTGCTGACTTATTCAGCAGTTTGGGAGATCGAATCCCACCAGGCTCAAGGTTGACTCAGCCT
>JANHFQ010002180.1:155391-165992 GCA_032468035.1 Aparallactus werneri
AAATTCAATTTTCAATTTTCTCTCTTACAGACTAGTGGGTCAATATAGGCACAGAGTTAAATTTTTTAACATTTTCTGATCGTGGTGTGCCTCGTGATTTTTTTCATGAAACAAGTGTGCCTTTGCCCAAAAAAGGTTAAAAAACACTGTCTTACAGTACTAAGTTCCCTTGAGAAGACTTTATTTCTAACCCAACCAGGTGCCTAAGGATGCTTTTTGAGAAGTAGGCTGACAGCTCTCCCAGAAAATAATACAGCATTCCAACTTTAAATTGCGTCTCCAGAATGCATTCTACTAGAAGCTGCAAGTGACAAAAAGATGGCTTAAAAAATCAAACTAAACATAGCAATTATATGGTATTCTTTTCTTACACTGAAATTAAATTCACTATAGTATTTAGAAGCACTCTAAACAATTAAGTTTCACTCATACTAGATACAAATTACACTAAGCAGATATTTTTCTCACAATTATTAAGCAGCTAGAAAGGTGAAGCAGTAGTAAATAAGGTAGTGGAGAGCTTGCCACTGCCACTTAATTCCTTGATTTCTAAGAGACCCCCACATTTGCATACTCATTCCCAGCTCCTTCCCTTATGGTAGGCAGCAGTAAAGGCACTCTACATATGCTCAACTATATTATTTAGCATTGTTTCATTTGTTCCAGGCTCACTTTCAGCCCAGGAAATGAATAGGTGGAATGTTGTGCTCAGAAGTGCTAAGTTTTCACAATTACATGGCTAGCATGATCAGAAGCAAACGAATATCCTTAGGCCAAATAATGCTATTTGCGTAGCTAATACATGATCGTGTATACCTCATTCTACACCCCCCTGCCAAGTTCCATAAACTACATTTCTGTCTTCATTCTCTTTTCCAAGACTGACATTGGTGTTACTATGTCACACAAGGGGACTTACCCATGTAGTAAATCCAAACTATTGCTGGCAGCAACAAACACACTTTATCAGTATAATTAGCCAGTTTTATGACTTATCTATAGCTCTCATGTATCAACCTATGAGAAAGTCAATGTCTGGCTTCTACAGTAATCCACACCATAGAGGTGGAATCAATTTTCTCCCTATAAACCCACAGGGAGCCCAACTCCCTGTCTTCATGGAGCAAATCATTCTAAAGTGCATGCTAATTGATTGTTTTGGAGATAAATGGAGATAGGGGAAGGACAGATTCTGAAAGTGGGTGATGAGTTAATTGCTCTTAAAGACTATTATACTCTCCTGGGTCACATATACCTAATTTTTCTGTTTTTTTATGTACACCAAGAATACCTCTTGTGGCTTCAAAAACAACAACAATCCTTTTTACTGTTTTAAGAGAAGAGCAGAACCAAATATGTGCGAGTCCTTCAACTAAAGAAAAAAAACCGAATTCATTGCTGAAAGTGCTAATATGAAACCCAAGAGGGAAAAAGGATTAGAAAGTGTTGTAACAAGTCACTAACTGAAAGAAATGAGCTATAGAGGTTTGGAAGCAAACGTTACCCATCAGGAATTAATTAATTAATAAACATTAATTGATCCCCTCCCCTGGCCTCTGTGTAATACTTTATTATTTTCTCTGCAAGTCATATTTGTGTTAATATGCTCTAAATTTGCCTGCAACCAGCTAGAGCAAAGAAATGCTTTCTTGAGTTCATATAATTTTTTTAAACCAATGAATCAAATTGATTAGCAAGCTTCAATATACAAAATGGTCTTAAACCACTTTGCCTTTTCAGGGCCTCCTCATCTTCCTCCTAACAGTAAGCAGCTGCCAGGCAAGTAGCCTTGGAATCAGCATCTCAAGTCCATAGAAAAAGCTGGACCTTCCTTTTCTGTAAAGAGAAATCCATATATATATATATGGAGAAATATATATATATATTAATATATATATTCTCTTATATATATATATATATAAGAGAAATCCATATATATATACACATATATCAACAAAGAAAGCAGCATGAATAGGATGCAACGATACTGGCTGGGAGCACCAAGGGCCAGTAATTTCAATCAGATGTCATCAGTTTCTCTTTCAATGCCGACATATTTGAGGGCATCAGCTTGGCTATACCTGGGATAGAAATGAAAGTGCTGTGAATAAGAGCACTGTGGTCTTTGTGAAGATATACATATGAGATACCATACTGAGCAATTTATTGGAAACTTTGAAAACTGGATTTAGATTGCACTCACCTGTAATCAAAAAAGAGCTCTTCACCTGCCTGGATTGCTCGCTTGGCAAAGATCCCAATGCGGTGATCTCCATTTACCATCACCACTGAATTAGGGCAAGAAAGAGACTGAATCAATTGCCCAGATTTTTACAAGAACCCCACCAAGACTCCCATTGTCACACTCATTCCCAGCCTTCAGGAAACGAAACTTCAAATTTGTGTCATTTGCTAAACCAAAGAGTGCATTATATTCACACCTGAGAATGCAAACATATTCAGCTACATAGACACAATTCCTACATGATCTAAAGAGCCCTTTGTGCATCCAGGAATAAGTTAGAAATATGTGAGTTATGGTTGATTGTTACCACCAAGTATGGTTATTACTGTTAACATTTTAAAACTGCAAGTTCCAAGCTACAAAATAATTCTCTAGAATGTGAATGTGATTGTCAGCAGTGTCTACAATTGTGGAGCTGAATTAAAGAAAAATAAGAAATAATTTATGTAAGCATTTATCACATCTAATCTCTCATCTAGGATCCTGTTTCCTTGCCCTTGCCTTTTTTATGATTAAGGGATGATAGAAGCACTACTTTATTTATTTATTTAATAAAATTTATAGGCTGCCCAACTCCCTATGAACAGACATCTTTGTGACCAGATTTTCTGGTGAAGATATTTATATTCTAATTTTAAAGAAAACCAGTAATTGAATGGCTGGCAACGTACCCTTTTTTTAAATAAGGCACTAAATATACTTGATCCAAGACATATCCTGTGAAGCTTAGCTTGCTTTCCCATTCTGGGGTAAAAACAGCACGGAAGTCTCCCTAGAAAGATTCCTAGTTGGAGTCCATTGTGTCAGAAAGAGAGCTCTAAAAAGCCTCACCTTTGGCATAACAGTTAGGATTGACGGAGTGGTTTGCAAAGCGGATTTTGTTGCCTTTGCGTGTGGCATCAACAACGAAATCTGTCAGGAAAAAAAAGAGCTCATAGGCCTACTAAGCTCACTTATGTATAACCACCCTTGAAAGCCATGGAAGACAGAATCCTAGAGCCTGTTCCCTCCAAGTTGCTTTATCACCCTGTACTGGAACCCTTTATCCCAGAGCCAACTGCTGGCTCTTCCTCACTACAGTCAATTACCATTATTGAGATTGAAGAGGAAGCTGGACATATACTTGTCATAGACCTTGCCACGTCGGTCAGCCTCATCTTGAGAGATAAGCTGGGAAAAGGGAATACAATTGGGAGATCTGAAAATAGTGCCCCCAAAGCAGACAAAATTTAGCTATCTTGCTTGGAACAGTAGTGACATCAGGGATAAAAAGAGCACCTAAACAGAACTTTTCTTCCACCTTGCAACAATAAAGGTGGATGCAGTAAATTAAACAATTGGATTTATTTGCTAGCTACATATTTTGGCAATTAAAAAAACCTGACAGTTATCAAATTAACATTTCCGATCAATTCACAGATAATGAATTTTTTGTTCTCTTTTATCTACACAAAATACATGGATTACTCGATATACCTGTATATACTTGAGAATAAGTCGATCCAAATGTAACTCGAGGTACCTAATTTCACCCATGAAAACTGGGAAAAGTTAGTGACTCGTGTGTAAGTTGGGGCATCAATGAAATGATCTGAAAATCAGATCTGAAAATCAGCTGTTTCAGCTAAAAACAGCTGGTCGGCTATTTTGAATATTAAAATTTTTTAATTAATTTTTTTTTGCTGGGCCCTCACAGCAAACAGCAAACAGCTGTGCTGCTGCAAACAGAGTGAATAAAGGTATAGTGAATAGGCTGCAGGTGGGTGGGAGAGCCCAGCAAAAAAAAATTCAAAAAACAAATTCAAAATGGCTGACTGGAACTAAATCAGCTGATTTTGGGGGCCTAAGGTGATGCCCATGTAGGGCATGTCAAACACACTGTGTGGGCATCAATTTAGACCCGAAAATCACCTGTTTTAGTTCCGGTCAGCCACCTTGAAAGTTTTTTTGGAATTTTTTTTTTCTGGGCTCTCCCACCCACCTGCAGCCTATAGCTACATTTATTCACTCTGTTTGCAGCAGTACAGCTATTTGCTGTTTGCTGGGAGGGCCCAGCAAAACAAATTGAAAAAAAATTTAAATTTAAATATTCAAAATGGCTAAAACAGCTCATTTTCGGGTCTACATTGATGCCCACACAGCACATTTGGCATGCGCTGCATAGGCATCACCTTAGATCCCCAAAAATCAGTTGACCCGAGTATACTGTAAGTCAAGGGTGACTTTTTCAACCCATTTTGGGGGCTGATAAACTCGACCTATATTCGAGTATATACGGTGTTCTCCATACTGGCATTATTTAACAATGATATATATATTTGGTCATTCCATCCTTAGTTCTCCTCTTGTATAACCTATACAGGAGAATCAGTAGTCTTTACACTGTTGATTTCTACTATTGACATACAGCCAGAGTTAAATTTGGGACAGGTCAATATGTAAAATGAAACAGAGTGGGAAAATTAGAGTTGCTGAAAATTCGGTAGTGCATACATTTAATAAATCGGCACCATCATCTTCTCAACCCAAAACAAGGCAGTATGTTTTTCAGTTAAAACTTCAGCTCTAGGTTTAAAATGCTGTAATTAACATAAGTGGAAATTGTTTTCAATGAAGCACATTGATTTCATTTACATTGTTGAAAAACATTTATAGTTGTTAAAGGAAAATATGCTACATAGCTCTAATTTCTGGCAATTTCTGGCTAATTTCAAAATCCTAGTATTGCTCAATTCTGAAAAGGAATCAATGAATGCAACGATTTCTTCCTGGAAAGAGATATAAATTTTGCAGACAAAACAGATTTAATAGGAATTTTCTTCCAGGGCAGCATAAATAGCTTACATGAATTTTATTTGCTAACAAATGTATCATTTTATAAAATGAAAAATAATAAACGGGGACAAAAGGATTTACCTTTTCTACATTTGTATGCCTATATATTTTATATTACAGCTAATGTTGGCCAGCAACATAGCAAATTTAAACATTATTATGATACCCATAAATTGAGCCCGAAAAAGCTGCCCATTCCATCTTCCCTTTCCTTGTCCTTTTGCTCTACTCTGATTTGATTTTTCATTATTGCTATCTGGTGGCGTTGCCGTAAAATCTGATTATGAGTTAAGGAGGAGGAGCTATATTGAAAATGGTACAAGTGCTCCACCTGGGATTAATCAAAATCTTGCTAGAAAGTTTCTCCAGCATCATAGCCTGACCAAGAATATCAACCTACTGTTCACCAGAAATGACAGCTTGCCTGCTTTTTAGCTTCAAGTTCTATCATCTAATTAAATGTTGATTGAGTGACAAGCCTATATTAATAAACCATTTTCACCTGCAAGTTGTCTTCACTTTATGACATAACTGAGCCCACACTTTTGATTGTAAGTTGTAATGGTAATAAAGTGGGTGATCATGTGAATGTGCCCAATTTTATAGTATTTTTGTGGCAGTGTCAAGTGAACATGATGGTAAAGTGAACACCATAACCATTAAATGTGGGGTTTTTTGGCTGGAAAATGGAAGTAAATTCCTGTTTCTAGCAAAACCACCATAAATTGCAGGCAGGTGACTATAGGGTACAGCAAATGGCCAGTTGCCAAATGACCAAAATGCAGTCATGTGGGGGAATGGACATTGGATCTTCAAATCTGAGTTGTAAGTTCCATTTTTGGGGCCCATTATAACTAAACAACCTGTCAAGGACCACCTGTATCAACTTTATTGAATGCTGGCAAAGGCCAACATTTACTGTTCCAAAGACAGAAACACGTATTTCCCTTTCTTCTTTTCAGCTCATAAATTCAAAAGCGGAGTTACTGTTTAGAAGATGAACAAATAACCTGCCCTCTCATTTATCTTGATAACCATTGCTGAGAGCAAGGATTGCAGTAGAGAGGTTTTAGGATCTTAAGTCTTGTTTTACTTTTCCAACTCACCTCCCCACAGTACTCAGAGATAAATTCATTCTTCTGCACCGACTCCTTAATGAAAGTTCCCCATCCAGCAACATCTGAGGGGGCCAGCAGCAAGTGCTATGAAGAAAAGAGACAGAAGCATATTTTATGCAGTAGATCAAATAAACAAACCTAGAACGTTACAAGAGGGGGAGAGAAAAAGAGACAAAGAAATGGATACCATATTCTAGGCCATCAGCCATAACAAGGTATCCTTACTTGCATACCGGTAATTATTTGAAGGCCATACTCAAAACCTCCAAATAACCAACTTATGTTCTATTCCAATATATGGAGGGTCCAGCTTAAAAAAAAATTGGTCCTCACAGTTATGGAGGTTGGCAAAGATGGCTGAAACCTCAGAGAATGGTAAGGGTGCAAGCAACACTACTCATCAAGAACTAACTGGGTCTGAGTCCTTCCTACAGCTTCTCACATTAGCTAGCAGAAGCAAAATAAAACACTAAGCTAAATCAGTTTTATGCCATTCGCATACCAAGCTCGTAATTCTGATCTCCTATCCTCCCCTGTTTTAGGACTGAAATGTACCTTCTTGAGGCCCCGCTGGATGCTGCAGTTCTTGCAGGAAACCACCTTGGAGTCCCAATGCTCTGATGCCCCACAGGTCAGGCAGAGGTCTGGATCACATTCCCGCACAGCCAGATAGCAGGGGCATTGCTTGGTGTTGCACTGAGTCTTGCATCGGCAGCCAGGGAAACGGTTCTGGCCTTGCAAAGCAAACATACACATATTTAAAGGGATTCCACAAAAAAATGCTAAAAACCTTAATCATTATTTGGCAGCTTGGTAAGAGAGCTTTGTTTCTTACAATCAGGATTGCACTGGCAGAATTTCTCACAGAAATTCTGTGTCATAATGCAAGGACAGGAGCTGTCACAAGGATGGTCTGGATGGTCACAGGGCTGGTAGTTGAACACTTGAGTTGATGAATTGTCTGCAGGAAGAAGAAACATCTATGAGTTGGACCTAGGAAGCGTGAATGCTACACGTATCATAATCTCAAAACAGTGCAAGACAGTGTTTCTAGTACAGAAGGCCACTTCAACTTTACCAGTCTAATAAGTGCTGGGATATGACAAGAAAACAGTGCTGGCATGAATTATTCAAGCTACTTTTCAAAATACCAGATGTCAGCAATCAGGATTTCCTCATTTAGGATTTTGAATTCTGCTACTTAGTAACAGAATATCTCTCCAATTTAATTACAGACATCAGAGCGAATAAGGAAACAGTGTCTCATCAACTGAAGGGAATATTCTGGAGAAAATTTTAGAGATGAAGGGAGTATTGAGGTTTCTTGACCTAGTCTGGCCTGACTGGCCGTTGACAAATCTCCTATATTCTATTCTGTTTTCCCAGAAGGAGATGGGAATAAGAAGAACCAGGCAGGAAACACATTACCTTTCTTAAGCTGGATCTTCCTGCAGTGAGCAGCCCAGAGCCTTTGTTTGAGTAAAGGAAAGAGAGAAAAGAAAGTTAGTCTTGGAGACAGAAAAATTCTGAATTTCTAAAATATGCATTCTCTCTAACTCTCCTTAGCCCTCTTTCTAGATCTCTCAGATTAAAAAATGGAATTTATAGATGAAGGAATAAGCTGGTGAGAAGCAGGAGCTTTTCCAACACAAGAAAATGGAGAATGATGGATAGGATACTGTTATACATTTCAGATCTTTTTCGGAAGGGAGGGTGGGTGCTGAAGTGGTCCATAAGACTATGCCAGTTTTTGGCAACCCCAGTCACCAAGCCTTCTCCAAGAACTTCTGTATCCCAAGAACTATTCCTTCCATGGCTTCTTATTGGCTAGATTCCCCTGAACACATACCTGTGCTTCCTCTTCTTCTTCTGGGAGGGATTCAGGAGCTCATTAACTGGTAGCTTTGTTATCAGGGATTCCTTTACAGCAAACTGAAAGACCTGCCAAGCAAGAAATGCAACTTGTTGAAGATGGAGTTCCAATTCCATGTGAAGGAACCAGATGCTCATGCCCCGTCTGGGCCTACCAGAGCTCATACCTGCTTGCATGTCTTGGTTCCCAAAAGTCGAGCAATGGAGCAGAAGTTATTGAAGTAAGTTCCATGGAAAACACGGAAGAGAGTCTCCTCTGCCCCTGTCCACTCCACAGGCTCCAGAGGCACATCAGACATGAAAGGCTGAGAGGAGGATGGACTCATCTTCGGCTTGGTTGGAGTTTGGCAACGTGAGTTTGCCTCTGGAGCAACAAAAGAAATGAATAGATGTGGAAAGAATGCATGTACCCAAAAGCAACCCAAAAACATGACAACAATCTTGTTTTCTTAAACATATCTCAGAAATGTTTATCAGCCAAGTGGCATCATTTGCCACAGGATTACTAATCTTAGCTGGGTAAGGACTGTTTCTGATGACAGAAAGACATCACATGTGCTTCAACACAGTGACTAAAAGCTTATGCTTGGTACTAAAATAGAATGCCAGCAAGCTCTGCCATAAATTAAATCTGGACAGATTCCGCAGAGGAAGTGATTCTTCTTTGCACTTGAGCCTGCTGGAGCACATCACTTTCTAAGGGAAAGAGGCTATGATTTCTGCAATTTCTCCATCCCTGTTCTCTGTAAGCCATGAGCAGGGGAACCTCACCCACCTGAGGAACTGGATGCCCAGTCATTGCCTGTATCTCTATCACTATCGCCTTCTTTTGCTTCAGCACTTGTAGAAGCTGCAGCACTGGTAGAGGCAGTGGCAGTGGGAGTGGGGTTCCTGCGCCGACGCCGTCCAGCATATTTTGACCGAGGGTTATGCATCATGGCAAATTCTTTGGCTCCCTCCTAAAAAGCAAGATCCAATTAGAAAAACACAGCCTTGTTCAGATATTACAACTAACCAGGGAGGACATGGATCCAGTATGCTGGCAGTGGCACTAATAGCGTTGAGGACCCTGTCCGCTGTTCCCGGGCCAAAAGACTCAAACTCTTCCTGGATAGCCCTGGTAGGATATATTTTATCTTAACCAGACCTGCATAGTTGTAAATTGGTAAAGTTGAAAATCCTTGAAACTTTAACATAATTTGTATATACCATAGATTCAAATTCCTATCCCATTTCCTTCTAAAGTGGTGCATCACAGTGAACAATGAAAATCTTAACATGTTCTCTGGATTGAAGGAAGAGATGGGCAAGTTTTTACAGAGGGTCATGCCCATAAAGGAAGGGAACATGTATCAACCACATGAAGCAAAATGGGTAATTTACAGGCTGCATAAAACCTTTCCAATGAACCACTTTGCCACTTTGCCAAATTTTGGAGCCAAAGTGCTTGCTCCTGAATTTTAGACACCCATTTAGAAACAATACTGTATAGAAACTACAATATTGCCCTAAATACAGAAATCAAAAAATATACAAAAATTTGTTTATCATTAGGCAATATGAAACAGTTTTCAAGAGAGAGTACAAACCGATTATAATGTACTAAATTGTATGGAACATTGAATAAATGGGAAACTGAAGGTCTCTAAAAATAGTGTTTTTATTGTGAACTGCTAGTATAGGAAAATGGTCATTTTGAAGCATCTTGAACATGCAGATTCTTTTTTGAAACAAAATATGTATTTTATATTGATGTGAAATCATGCAGTGAAAAATGTACTATAAAAACAGGGGGAATGGTATGAAACTAAGACATCCTTCCTTGCTACAATGTCATAATTCCATATACCGGTACTTTCTTTTGACTAAATGTCCTTTTAGTTTCTTTTAAGGGAGTGTGTGGGTAGAAATTTAGGGTTTCCTAGATCCAGATTGCAAAAGTCTGGACCACAATTAATTGGCAAGATAATGCAGAAAAATATTTTTTTTCTGCCACCTGCTGCTCATCTGATTTTTTGCACCCCAGATCTGAAAGCCCTAGAAAAAAACAGCTTAATGTTTAGGGTAATGGGTACCTGTCCTTGTAGTAATGAAGGACATATTAAAATAGATTAAAAACAAAAAAGGGGCCTTTCAGCCCTTTAATATATTCATTAATTTATTATTTATTATTAGAGAATAAGTATTAATGTGTTGGAGCTTACACAATCAGATCAGGTGAAAATGTTTGAGATGTAGATAAAGAAGATATTACCATTTACCTGAGAATGTACAATATTTGATGACAACAATAGATGCATAACAATTCTTAAACTATATTTTAAATGAATGGCTATAATATTGGTTTTGCACCCCCAGCAATCCCCATCCAACATACCAACCACAAAAAGCAGTCTGATCCACAAGGTTCCGTCTCAATTTTGGTCTCCACATTTTTCCGCTTATAAACATTTGGAGTTGCATGAAAAGCTAAAAAAGAATAACCATCTTGCTTGGGTTAGAATAAGAATCTAGAAAAATGTCCCTTTTCT
>JANHFQ010002181.1:76302-89288 GCA_032468035.1 Aparallactus werneri
GCCCAAAGTAAAATTGGTGAGATGAGCGGCTATCTATATATGTACACATATACAACTACATGTGTGCACATATATGTACAAAATACCTGCTGAAGACTAATGTGCGTTTATCTTATTTTATTTCCTTATATATATACCTGATTCAATATTGTGTTAGTTTTTTAATTTGTTTGTTTGTTTGTTTATACAATGTATCCCTGTTTCAACACAAAGGGACATTTTTAGAAATCTGCAAATAAAGCTTGAAAAGTATCCACAGCTTCTAACTGAATTAAAAGGTAGGCATCTCATCTTACCCATTTGAACAATTTTAGTGAAATAATGGGGTAAGGAACAGTAGCCTTTCCCAATGTGAATGTCCCCTAAACTATGTTGCTGGGTGAGATTTACAGGCCACCATCAATCCTAGTCTGGGAAAGGCTGTTACAAGTCCCAACTAACTGGTCAGTCCAAATCTTTCCAGTATCATCAGAATTAGGGTCTCTTTCAATCTAAGCATCTCCAGCATAAGGATCGTTGTTATAGGTTTAAGTGGTTGAACTCCCAGGAGTTTTTTCTACATTACCAAGGGACCGCAAAAATTTGTAATTTAAAAGCAGACTACAAGAATATTTGCCAAGCATCTCTGTGAGCTTTAGGACTAATAAAAAGTTTACATGCCACCTGACGGCAGGGAAAGGAGTAAGAGGGAAGGGAAAATTGATTTACTCAAACTTTTATTTGTTTTACTAAAACAAGCTTCCTACATAGATTAGGATTATGGGTAAAAAAACAACTGGGTAAAAAAATATAATCTTTTGCTGTATGTCCCATTCCTAAATGAAAGTATTTCATTGATTAGCCACTAAGAATTCAGTAAAATACAAATTACTGAGGCATCATATGTATAAATACAGTGGAACATGGGAAATTTCATATTATAACATTAAGTTATAAATTTATAATTTGGAACCTTAATTTGTTGTACATTCCATACAAAAATATTTAGTGACCTGAAACTTCTGTAAATTGTGGATTTGTGTACAAAAAGAAAATTGTTCTATCTTTGCAAATCTTTGATGTTTAATATTTGAAGTGTTTAAGAAATAAAAAATAAAAAATTCTGAAATAACCTGATGAAAATGTTAGCACACTGCATACAGATATAAAGGTAGAAAAGTTATTTTCTTGCTGGTATTGGAACAGTCCTAAAGAAATAATACAGTTTATTCACATTTGACCTTAGTCATTCTATATTTTAAATCAGAGAATATTGTCTTCTAGCAAAGGCAAATAAGATTGGCAAATAGAAAGGAATTAATCTGATCAATATATCAAAATACAGATCCTATATATTTTGAATGTCACAGGCTTTTGGGGTGCATTTAATCATTAATGGGCAATTTTTGTCAGAGTCATTTATCTAAATAGTAAATAAATAAACATATACATATATACATATATTTGGTGCATATGAGAACTAAAACTTCATAGCCATTCTCATGCAGATGTGAAACAAGTAGTTCATTCTCATGAAATAAAAAGATACTTAGCCTGATTACATTCTGGAAAAATGGAGGCATATCCCTGTAAAGCATGTCCTGCCAAGCTGCTGCTGAATGTTGTTTGATCCTAGAGAACACTTTGGCAGTCATTTGAAGAAGAAAAAAGTTAAATCTAAGTTTACTGTTCAATATCACAGCATTCTCAAGCTGCAGGCAAATTATTTCTGAGTTTGAGCAGGGAGTCTTATTAATTATATCCTCCCCTAGCAGTGTGTAAGTATTTGATAGATGGACAGGTAGATACCGTTCAACAACACTGCACTGAAATGTATATTTCTTTAAAACACTCTACTCCTACGAACTACCAATAATGATACATCTCTGCACGACCCCTTTGTGTCACTGCGGTTCCTTATTACCTTGTGCAAGGCTCTTGGCAATCACCCGGAAATCTCCAAAGGAAGGAAAGAGGTTCTGATTATTAAGCAAACACTATTCAAAAAGAAGCACTGGGACTCACCTGAAGTGATCCGATCTGACAGGAAGCACAGCTGATAAAAGATGCAGCAAAGGTGGCTCAACCGCCTTTCCCTTTTCGTCTCCATCCACGCCGCTGAGGTGGGCAGGGGGAGCGACCAAAACACCCCCTTTTCTCTCCTGGCGCTTTTCTTTGAGGAACTTTGCAAAAACCGAGGAAAGAAGCTGCTCGCGCAAGACGCCGAGCCTGCAAAGCGTCCCCCCTTCCTTCAGTTTGTGGGAGGAGAGCAAAGAAAATAGCGGGCTCGGCAAGCCTCTGACCAGCAGCAAGAGCAGCTCCGCAGTGGCACCAACACTGAGCCGCTCCGGTTCCCGAGAGAGTGAAAGCTGAAGCCCCGACAAGGGAAGCCACCTCAGGGGGCTGAGTCAGGCGGCAGCCGTGCCAGCAGAGGTCAACTGAAGAGGGCAGACTGGCTGAAGGAACCTTGCGAGAGGAGAAGGCGCAACTTGCTTTGGTGGAGAAGCCGGGCGCGGAGCGGACAGAGAGGAGGAGGGAGGGAGGGACGGCCACGCGCAGCGGCGGCGGCAGCGGCAGCAGCGGAGAGGTGATGGCACCCCGCGCGCACACCCACAATCCCGGCAGTGGACGGTGGGCGAGCGGCGAGAAGCTCTCCCTGGGTGGGAAGTGGGCGGAGAAAGACTCAAAGAGAAGGAGCGGGCTCCCCCAAACTCCTGCCGCTCGCTCCTGGTTGGCTGCTCTGGCGTTCTTATTTGCATACCTCTCTTTTCTCTCCCCCCCCCCTTTCTCTTTCCCTGGGTCGGCTTGAGGCGCAGGTAAGTACTGGAGGGAGATTGGTGGACAAAGTCTTGGACCTGGCGGGATCCGGCACAAGAAATCCAAGGACCGAAGCGCCGTCCCGAGAGGCTGAACGAGAATGGAAGATGAATTATGAATCCGAAGCAGAACATCCACATACAGGCACAGTTTTGTTCCAGACAGTATCAACTGGACTAGATGACCTACAAGGTCCCTTCCAATTCTGTCAATCTGTGAAACCTTGTGAACTCTTAAGCTTCCAATTTCCGCTATGTATTCCAGATGGACAGTGATTAATATTGATACATATTTATATGTTAAAATGTAGGTATATACATATTATGCATATAGCATATCTATGTATGTTATGTATGTGTACACTTTTCAGAGCAGGCAATAGAATTTCATTTTTAATGTGTGCCGGAGTCCCACAGAAAAAAAAATGACAATAAAGGTTATCTTACCTTATTACCAAAAATACTTGCTAATTTGTTCATTACTAAAGGCGCTGTGAGGTGTGCTTTTACCTGTCATGTTTGCACAAATCCAATTTTCTCAAAGGCACTGGAATGTTTTCTCCATCTCAGATGTATACAGATAGTCCTCAGCTTAACAACTACAATGGAGCCCAACATTTCTGTTAAATGAGACATTGGTTAAGTGAGTTTTGTCCCATTTTACAACCTTTCTTGCCATATTTGGTAAGTGGATACCGCAATTGATGTATGTTAGTAATCTGCTTGTTAAGTGAATCTGGCTTCCCCATTAACTTTGCTTATCAGAAGGTTGCAAAAGGTGATCACATAATCTTGGGACACAGCAGTGGTCATAAATATGAACCAGTTGCCAAGCATCTGAATTTCAATCACATGATCATGAGGATGCTGCAAACTCTGGAAAATGATCATAAGTCACATTTTTCCGTGCAGTTGTAACTTTGGTCACTAAGTGAACTATTTTAAGTCAAGGACTACCTGTACTTATAAATGCAACATAATCTTTCTTGTAGGTATACCTTTTTATAGGTTAAAAACAACAGTTTTGTTGTTAGGTTTGTATTATATATTATTTCCAGGAGAATGAAAATTTTCCATGATTACATAATGTATGTGGAATAAATGTAAATATGAGAGAAAATTTAAACTTGGAGAAGTGGGCAGACATTCTTCCTTAGTGTTTTGATACATGGTCTTGACACATATTTATGTTTATTCCACCTTTATCAATTTTATAAGTAACTGAAGGCAGCAAACATACTTAATATTCCGTCTTCCTCTTACTTCCCCACCACAAACACCCTATGAGTTGGTTGGGCTGACAGACACTGACTGGTCCTGGTCACTGAGGTAGCTTTCCTGCCAAAGAAAGGACTAGAACTTCCAGTCTCCTGGTTTCTAGCTTGGTGCCTTAATTGCTACACCAAACTGGCTCTATACTAAACTTCTAATAATACATTTGTTCCTTTGACAAATGTGTATTGGAAAATCTTATATATTTGCCATTAGGCCTCTATATCATATTTCAAAATAATAAATTTGTAATACTGTAGTGTACATGTGAATATGCACATTCTAACACATAACTAGGTTTTTGTGCTGACCTGGACTGGGGCCCTCTTTTTTACTTTGATAAGTCTCTCTTTTCAGATATCATATGTTATTCACTAGGCCAGTTTATCCAGTACTGTATCAGCTCTATTTAGATTCAGTAAAACATAAAACCCACAGGCCATTCAATATATAGAATTTAGAAATGCAACAAAACTGTAACAAACTGAAGATGTTTTATTCAGGAAAACATCAGAATTCAGAAGCAATCTTCACCATATCCTGGTTTAATACAGTACTTGATATTTCTTTATTAGGGTGAATTTCTATCTATTTTTCCCTCTAGGAGCTGAAGACAAGATACACTGTGCTCTTTCTTCCCATATTTTCTTTAAATAAACCTGCCCAGCAGTCAGGTTGAGAGAGAGTGGACGGACCACATGAATTCCCATGGTTTTAGATGGATCATTGCCTGGATGTCCTCAGTCCAACAATTCAGATTTTCAAATTATTGATCATGAACCAGGGCAAGGGAGATTGTGAGCAAAAAAATGGAAGGACATAACATTTTTTTTACAAAACTAATCATGCTTGCCCAGATAAAATATGATTGGTGTCAAACTTCACTCCAGGCTTTGATGTCTGCTTTACCCATGCAAACTTGCAAAATTTGATAACCCATAGGTATATAGATTAACCTTTGATTAATGAAATTTGGTGGTATATTGATTTCTTGCCCAACCTTAACCTTAGTGAAAGCCCAATAAAGTTTTATGCATCAGGAAAGAAGGAAGGAAATAACTTATTTCTTATTAATTTAATATATGAAAAATTGACTCTCAAGGCAAACATAACTGATTAAATTTAAAAGAAAACAGCATTTCCTCAATTACCGGTAATAGTTATCAAAATAAGTATAAAGTTGAAATTTAAATAAGCACTCTTGTTTCTAATTTTAAAAAGTATATTCACAGTATGGAACTATATTGCTTAAAAGTTAGCTTCTGATCTCTATTTTCAACAAACACTTAAAATGTACAGAAAAGATTTATATCAAATACAGCAATTCTTAATAATCATTAATGAAAAATTACCATAACACATTTCCTCTAGTGGTATTCAAACTTTGATCTTTCAAACCAAATAAACTATACATAGCAAATAACATGGGAGATTAAAACAAAAACGTTGCTTTCTTAAGAGCCATATCTCAATAGTAATTTGTATAGTTATCACACCAGATAATTCAATATATGCTTATGTTCATAACTTTAGAAAAAGATGAGCATTTTTTAAGTTTTACAGCAACAGGAAGTATGGAGGTAAAGAAAAGTATATATTTTGAAAGAATAGGACACCTTTTATAATCTTTATAAAGTTCTCATCCAAATTTACATTCCAAAAAAGTAAGACCCACTAAAATCGAACATATTTCTGAAGAATCTAGCCAGTACAGAATTGCACTATAAGTCTGTATTAAAAAGAGTGACTCTTCTGTCAATATTTAAGCATGGATATAAGACATGATCCCAAGGTTGTGATTCCAATCTTGATTTTTACCATAGCTTGCAAACACTTTTTGTTGAAACGCTTCATAAAGAAACAAAATGCATATTGAGAGATAACTATCTGAAGTTCATAACAAAAGCAAGAGTGCTTTATACCTGCTTTGTGTGAACAGAGCAGGGGGACTAAGCTCCACATTTTCAGCTCAAAGCTTTCTAAAGATGATAATGACATCATGCGTAACTTTGGTACATGTTTAATCAACTAAGCTGCTTCCTTTCTGTACCTTAATGTGCTTTTGAATAAGCAGCTAAGGTACAATGTGTTGTTGATAACACCAAGCTCTGAATTTGGGCTGGTTCATACATGCCCTACAGGAAACTATTCTTTGGTGATTTTAAACTATTGCAAGCTGTTTCCAGAGTTACTAAATGTATTGAAAGGCATGTGCAAACGTATTTCACACAGCACTACCTCAAGAAATTTTGGCAGCCAACTTTCAAATCATAGTGTTGCTCGCAAATGCACCTTACATCAGAAACTGTCTAAATATAATTGCAATAGTGTCCCTCTGGCCTTTGACTATAGTTGTGGGGGAGGGTAAAATGTTCATACTGTATTGAGCCCAGATTGTTTCCATAGAATGCTAGGATGAAATAGATTGGCAGATAGAAACCTTCTTAGCTGCACATTTAAGCATTTACAAATCAATGACATTATTATTATTAGAAACATACATACTTGAATAATAATTGAGTTAGATAACTATATTAGAATGTGTGTGTGAGTGTGTACAGTATATATAAATTGTATATAGAATTGTTAAATGATATATTAGTTTATCTTTTTTTTTCCTTTGTTGTACTTTGTACACTTTTTAAAAGCATTTTCTATATGAGTTTTTTTTTCTTTTATTTTGACAATATATATGTTTTTCTTTTGGGGTTTGCTTTTTTATTTTCCAGTTTTGATTGTTATCCTGAAAGCAAAAAAAGAATACATTGAAAAAGTGGGTGAACTTGGCCCAGTCGCTCTTGCTTATCCATATGAAGAAGACAATGACAAACCACTTTGAAAAACCTTGCCAAGAAAACTGCAAGGACTCATCCAGGCAGTTGCCAGGAGTCAACATTGACTTGGAAGCAGTGTCCCCCCCTTCAGTGTCATCTCTCCCTCCAGTATCACAAACAATGTGAAAGACTAATCAAGTGTAGGAATTATTTTATTTATATAGCAATACCTGTGCTGCCTTTCCAATGGATATGTACCAGCTGAGGTAGCTTACAGCATTTCAGGCTATGTAAATTTAAAAGAAAATATATATTCCCATGTTCAGAGGTGTCAAACTTGTGGCCCGTGGGCCAGATGTGTCACGTGCTAGCCATTCCCACCCCTAGTTTAGCAAAGGGGGGAAAGTTTTGATACGTCATGTAATGACAACGTGTTATCACAAGTTTGATACCCCTACCATAGATAAAGTCGAAAGCAAGATGGAGTATACTCTTCATCTTATAAATGTACTAGTCTCACCTATACCTCATGTCTAAATTCATGAGAATAAATCACATACAGCCAATGGTTTCCTATATCCCACAAAACTATGGTTTCTTTAAAGTTTAAACCATGTTTTGTAGAACAAGCTACATTGGTCTATCTCACACACATATACTATGCTTTGCACCCTATGGTGAGTGAATTCACATATTATATATCATAATCTGGCATGACATGTGAATCCAGGCATGATGAATAACAATTTCTTAGGGACCAATCCATGGTTCTGAATAGTGGCAATATAGTCCCAGAGTATGAAAGATTCATTTTAAAAAGCACAGATAATTTTATAATTTTTTTTCTGCTTGGTCAGTAGATAATTATCCTATCTAATGGTCTATAAAAGGCTAGACTTTACCTTTTAAGTTACTATTTAAGGTACATTTACATCACACATCAAGATTTATGAAAAAATAACAGAAGAAAATTTGTCTGCTTGAATTTTGCTTGCTACTTTAGGGAAGCATATCATATGTCTTCTCAAATTAGAAACAGAAGCACTTCTATTCTAGTTTCTAGAAAACCTTGAAAACAAATACGCCATGTAAAATTCAAGTGAGACTTTTTAAGGAAGTTCATCTTGCATAAATACATCCATTACTCTTTTGAAAGCAAAAATAAACACTTCATTCAGAAAAAAAAATCTTTCAATTTGAATTGTTAATATTTATTGTCAATTAATTCATTTAAGGCTCTAATGCTGCACTTCTGCTGTACTAACAAAGTCCTTATCCGAAATGTATCTTCCAATTGTGCTTCAAAGTGTTTTTTAAGTGAAGCTTGCTAAATAATAACTAAATTAAGAAATAGTAAAGTTGCTGTCAAAACTGTTATAAGTTTAATGTTTCATATATAAATCTTAGATAGTCATCCATAAGTAAATGTGCAGTGTTAAAAATCACTGAGATCTTATTTACAATCCTTCAAGGCTTATGCAGTAGAGTTTAAATAACACAGTGGGATATTCTCTCTGTAAATAACACATAACAAAGTCATGCTGTGAAGTTAATCTAGGAGTTTGCGGGTGGCAAATGCCCATTTTTAAAAAGCCATATTTCTAAAAGTACACATTTTTATAATATGTCTGTAGAACTTAGATGCAGTGTATACTTTTTTGTTTTATAAGACTTTCAGGTTCCTATTGTATAGCCAAATATCTGTGAGTGATGGATCTTTGACTGTTTATACCATGAGCCAAGCTATTTCATATTAAAAACCTTAAAGCTCTTCCTTAGCTAAACTTGGCCAGACTTTTGGACTGTTCCTCTTGCTGGTCTTTAAGATATTTCTGCATATTTTAGCTAATTACAGCAAATGTCTAGTTCTGCAAAATACTTATTTAAGGTCAGGATGGGAGTATAAACATCGACATCTACCTTCCATCATGGCTTTCAGTAATTGAGGCTTTCAATATACTGCTTTTCAAAAAGATAAATATAGAATAGATTATCACCCTTAATTATATCTGTGGTACCCTTTTATAGTAGAAGAGTACTAATGAGTTGGGGCGAATTTAGCCAGTTGCAACCACAGGGCACTTTTATCCAAAGTGTAGTCACATTGTTATAGGCAAATAAAACAGGATATCTAACTTAGAGTCTGCCTACACCCTATTAACTAATAGACCAATACTGCACAGTGCACTGACTGCACAGTCAGTAATCAAATGTTTGAAGAAATATAAAGCTAAGTATGAAGCTTTTATATAGATGCTGAAGAAGCAAGAATGGTTTGTAAAGATAGGAAGAGATGAAGAATAGGGATACAAAGTTTTCAAGTCTGGGATGAGCGCATTCATTGTACCTTTTGATAGTTTTTTAAGGAAGTGACTTCTTTCAAGTGCTGCCAACATATAATAAACATGTCCATGCTAGATTCAAAACACTTTTTCCATACTGCATGCTCTACTGGAGAACTATAGGGAATGGTATTGGTGTAAATTAGTTCTATCCAAATACTCCTTCATTTATTTTTTTACTTTACATACCTCTTTGTGCACGCTGAATAATTTTGCTTCTCCTAGAAGGAAATAGCTTGACAACTAGTTTATGTCTAATGAACATAGAAACAATTATGCTGTTTTTATACCATGTTTGTTACATCACAGTAAAAGTGTGGACACTATCAAGATTACTAAGAATTAATTTTATACTCTCCCTTACTAGTCTGATGAAGGTGATGAATAGGTCACCTTTTTCCTGAAATTATTTCTGGGGGAGGGGAGTAAATAAACCTTTTCATATACATAGATTCATCAGAGACATCCTTCTTCCACGTTTCAGGGGGAAGAGGATATTTTGTTTTGTTTTTAAAAATAAATTTATGTCACTGCCTGTCTACCAAAAGGAACTCTGAACAGTCATTAACAATAAAAGCACAAAATAAGTAACAATTCCTCACACCCAAAACAAAAAAGACACCGTAGATAAAACTCACATCCATAAATCAGCCACATCAATATAAGAGGGATAGCAGAAAACATTGAATAGAGGACAGCTTCCTGCAACATTTAATGAGATAAAGTGATTGCTTGTTAGCAGACTCCTCTACAAGATTCTCTAGCATTAACATGAAAGAATTTAATTTCTGTCAACATTTAAAAATAAATGTTTTTAAATGCTGTCTAAAGGAAGAGGCGAGTCTATCTTAATTTGCTCCAAGAGACATTATTACTTTATTTAAAGCAAATGGAAATAGCCATTTTATCTCTGGCTGTACATTAGAAGGTTCTTGCTTCTATCTTTAAATTCATGCCTTCGAGCTATACTGGGAAAACACAGGAGATGGACAATGTTTCATTTAATTGCAGTCTCCTAAGATAGAGAAGGTATTCTGTAATTATAGAGATCCAAAAACTAAGAAATGTAAGTTGAAAGCCTGCTGACAGGCATTTAGTGCTCTAGATAAATTAGTTAATGTTAGCAAAGAGCTTTTGAAAATTACATTTTACATGCTAACTACCATTATTATCATATAAAATTCAAAAGGTTGTCCTGAAGGAAAATCTACTCGTATTAGTTGTCTCAAAGTACTTCTGTAAAAAGTTGTAGTTTGTTTCAGGTTAAAACTGGCCACTTTGTATTATCTTTTTCCCCTGTAAACATAACTTATTTTATATAATTTGATACAATTTATATAAATTTAATAAATAAAACATGAACATTGAACACGTAGAAGAGGACTTCAATAACTATACTGACCAAACACATAATACCCAGAATAATTAATTTGTATTAATGGCTTAATTAAAAAATAATAATATATGAAATATGGTGTAAAATGGGTGTCAAACTGGCGGCCTGTACACCGGATATGTCATGCGCAGGCCATGCCCACCCTAGCTCCACGAAGGGAAAAAACATCATGATATGTCATGTGATGACAACGTGATGTGGTGAGTTTGACACCCATGGTGTAAAAGGTTTTACTTCAAGCTTTGCTCATGAACATTATAGCTAATGTTTACATTGCCATTTTTATAACTTTATCTTGTTTTTTCTTCTGCTTATGTTTTAATATTTTCATTGTAAGTTGCCTTGTCTGGGTGAGCTCTAGAAAATAGTGAATAAATGAAATAAATAAAGAGTTGATGTTTATCTGCTCACCCCTTTCTCCAATTGCTTTTTTTACCAATTGAATTCCAGCATTCCATTGTATTGCCCTCTTGACTGTTTTGACACTGATTGTTGTGGAATGTGGCCTTTGGACTGTTGTGATCTGGTTTGATCCAATCCCCACATGAAATCCAGTACAACTGCCAAGTTGGGCAGTTGATCCTTCTTCAGTTTCTTCCTTTCCTTTGCTTTTAGAGGAAAAGAGAGGAAATGGGAGGAAAAACAGAACACAAGATCTCCCTTCATTTTTTATTTTAAATAAAAAGTTAGTTATAGAATAAACTAAGTCTTTAGGGGTGGGTTTCTACTGGTTAGGCCAGGTTTGGCCAAACCGTATGTTAAAATAGGCTACCGGTTCAGTGAATGATTATTATGATACTCAAAATTATTCCTGGGTTGTATTATGGCAGTAAAATGCATTTCCTTCTTCACTGATGTTACAGACTAGGCAGTTTTTTTCTGATGATTTTCCATCCAAATACTAACACCAACACTGTTTAACTTCCTAGGTCAGCGTAGGTTGGCCAGAGGCTGAAGCACTCTTAATCTGTTATTGTTCTTACTAAATTGAATGTTTTGAGTCCTGAAATAGGAGAAGACAGATTCACTGGCCAATCTTAATGTATGTTATGACTTTTTCCTGACCATCATCTATAATCATTTGCTGCAGAATTAGCAGGAAACTTCTGGTGTGCTAGGAGGCAATCACCAAACATTTCCCACTGATTTCTGTATGTGTCTGTATTTGTGTTTTACCTAACATGGAACACTCATTTGTATACATAAAACTAACTTCAGAGTAAGCTCAGCTCTGGTCTAATTAGTGCAATTAAGATTATCCTTCTTGAACAAGGCACATCTGCCAGTGTATAGCTTTTGCCATCAGTTGACACAATTGATAACAACAGTCACATTATATTGATTTAATTTCCCTAGTTTGTAAGGTTTTAGGAGAAATAATATTCCAAACCAATGAGCATCACATTGAAATAAGATGGCACTGGTTGAAGTTCAGAAAGCGTATGTATTTGCCATTGTTTTAAGCAACTCTTTTCTTAATTTTTTTTCTTCAAAAGGCTCAAGAGTTTTCCTATTTTCCTGTTTTATTTTAAATATCTTAGTTGAAATAGTGTTATCTTCAAACCATTTGTGATGCCTATATCCAGACTGTAAAATTCAGTGAGGGCAATTGGGCTGAAAAATAGTCTGTGTATAAATATAATTAGCAGTACACTTCAAATCAAAGGAATCTTACATCTTAGTAGATAATTTATTTATTTATTTAATTTAATTTATTATGCCGCCCAATCTCAAAGATTCAGGGCGGCTCACAAGCTAGAAACAGAATAAATATAATAAAATACAATAAAACAATACAACAACCCCTCTAAAAACCCTGAAATCTAACAATCAAAGCCTGAATGTAAGAGTGTAGGATTTAATTCTCCCCCCAGTCCACAGGAAGAGCCAGGTCTTAATGGCTTTACGAAAGGTGAGGAGGCCTGGAATGATCCAAATCCCGGGGGCAGCTCATTCCAGAGGGCAGGGGCCCACAACAGAGAAGGCCCTCACCCTAGGCGCCGTCAACCGACAATATCTAGTCGGCGGCACCCAGAGCAGGCCGACCCTGTGGGCCCTAGTAGGTCGCTGGGCAGCAAACGGTATATACTGTGTTTATTGTATTTTAGTCAGTTGTATGCCACCCTGAGTCCTGCGGGATTGGGCGGCATGGAAATTTTAATTAAATAAATAAATAATTAAAATATTCTAGGTCAGAGAATTGTTAAGAAGTCTCCAGATCTATATATCTAATCGAAGGTTTAATTTATGGGTGGATTGGTGCCATTGGTGATTGGTCGCCGCTAGTCCCAGCAACAGCGGCATCACTGCTGCTCAATTTTCTGATTGGTCGCCAAGCCGCTCAATTTTCTGATTGGCTGCCGAGCAGCTGCGGCCACCCTGCTAAGCCAACTGGCAGCCATTAGGA
>JANHFQ010002181.1:311657-324057 GCA_032468035.1 Aparallactus werneri
TAAAATCTTTTCAGACATAGATGAATGTGAACGTAACCCCCTTCTTTGTAGAGGTGGGAAATGCTTGAATACTGAAGGAAGCTTTCAGTGTGACTGTCCTCTTGGGCATGAATTGTCTTCATCGCGTGAAGAATGTGTGGGTAAGCTTAATGCATTTATGAATAAATTATTCTGTGAATAAATCATCTATGATGTTGCAATAGCATAATATAAATTCATCCACTAATGCATTAAAAATGGTTTTACCTGGACCATTACTGGATTACCTATATACCCTACATACTGTGTCCTTTTGGGGAAAGCATGGTTATGCAAATTTCAGAATAGAAAAAAACAAATAACAAAGAAAGAAAAAGGCAAGATATAAAAGAAAATGAACTAACTAAATCTAGCTTACACTAATATCATTCGCTGTAATTTTCAATAATGTTCTATCCTAGTTGCCATTCTTTGCTTCCATCAATTCATAGGCTGCCTTTGGCCTGAATAAACATCACTTTTGTAGTAGTTATTAAACCCACCACCCAGTTACAATTGGTGAAGTTTTTTTGGGTGAGAAATGAAATGTTGTTTCCTTCTTCCTTGAGGAAAAAACCAGTCCAGTTGCCTTTTGAAAAAGCACCTTTGAGATAAGCATTCCATTTACTCTCATACATTCTTTTACTTCCATTATGTACTGCTTTTACCCCACTCATTAACCAACCTTCAGCTCCATATTGTTCTTTAATTTGGGCTTTTCATCCTGTCTTAAATCTAGAAAAATACAATTATCTTTCATAAATAATTATGATAATTTTACTAAATCAGTTGTGTATAATTGTATTCATACAAACTTTTTACAATGATTTGGAAAGCAAAATCATGTATATATATAGTGCATCTGCCCAGTATAATATTTAATTGCAATTCCCGAAGTTTAGTCTGGTCATTCCTTGTATATTTAATCACAATTCTGTCCCACCATCTTTCCAGTTACACTTAAAAATATAACAACATATAGTTTTTACACATATTCCTAACTTTTCCTTTTAAATCTTTGTTCCATCTTAAGGCAAGGTGCAGTTCTCAAACATAAATATGTTGTATAGTCATTGCATAAACAAACTGAATCCATATTTTAGCACCTCTGTAGTTATGCCAATTACACTTGCAACATCTTTATATCAGTTACAACTTTCTTCTCATTTTATTTCAGACATTAATACATAAAGGATATCAGGTTTCTGTCTCCCTGGTTATCTACTATAGCTTCTTTGTCAATGGGATAACTGTCTGAAAATAGAACATGACATGATCAAATTTAATGTGGTGGTAGAAACAGAAAAAGTAAGATAAAGTGCACAGAGGTAATGGTTGGGATGTACAGAATAATTCTGAAAAAAAGTTGCTCATTCTAAGCTCTCTTTCCTTCATGGATTTTTTTTGGATCCGTGACAAAAAGAAATCATATGCAGCCATTCTCAGTTCTTCCTACTTTACTGACTGGCCTTGTCACCTTTTGTCTACTCTCTTGTCTTGTTTCCACCCATCTATTTATGCCTCCCAAAATAATAACTTGTCTCTGAAACTGTATTCATTCTGAACGCACAACTTTTTCTTCACCAAATTGAAAATACTTCCATTAGCACCTTTCTGCGGTGAATAACTTGTAACTGTCACAAATGTATGACTTCCTGCTTTTACATTAATCCAAAACAAAACTTATATCAAGCATATTTTTCATGCTTTCAGCATTTCATTGTAATGAAACTCTGTATTCAGTACCCTAATTATGCAAGGTCAGACCACTTTCATTGATACCTGTTACAGCTTTCCCCTTTTGTTTTCTTTCACACTTTAGGTTAGATATGTGAAATTAAATTGTTCACATTTACTTAGCGATCACCCTGAATAATCAATCTTGAAAATACATGTTCATGTTGATAATATTAATTTATTAATAGTTAATATTTGATAGTCATTTATTTTTTGTTAATCAATCAATCTAAAGGAGCCCTTGCATTTTTCCCCTCATGGAGAGGCTGGAGGTTAAATAATAGCTATGTGAGATATATGCAAAACTGTCTGCCTAAGTATTTTTCAAATTTCCAAGAAATAGTGTGCATGCTTAGCAAGTAAAACCAGAAGACCCTGAAATTTTCTGACTAAAATCATTAAGTTTCCCAACATAAACAGGAGTTTAGTGTCAGTTTGTTCATTTGTTGATGAGCAGACATTTACAAACAGTGTGACTTTAATCAGAACATGGAGGCAGGGTTCTTATCACTGGATTGAGAAGATAATTTATATAAGGATTAGCCTCAATTTTCTTTTTTTTAAAATAATGATATATTAAGGAGGGTTATATATATTCAAATTGGGAGGGATTGAAAAAGGAAACTAAACATTGTTTTGTAGACATTCGCTTGAAAAGCTTGTGATATCAGTAAACATTTTCTAATTGGAGCCAAGGACACTTTGCGTTATCACTGTATATGATCTCATAAACATTGATAAAGTGACAATACTGCAAATAAGAAACATTTATTTATTCAACAAATCTATACAGCTGCTCATGTACAAAAAGAAATTCTGAGTGGTAGACAAAATTTAAAAAGTCTGATTTCTCCGCTTTGAAAACTATAATCAGTTTACCTTTAAGGTAATTCACATTGAGGTAAGTAAGAAACAGTAATGTAAAGATTTCCTTTTCCTTCCTTATTTCAACACATTTTTAATTTGGAAAAAAGTACTTGTTGTGTCTTTTGTTTTTGTGAGCACTTAAACTATTGTTATTTGCTTTCACATTCTTGAAGTATCTGTATGTTTATTATTTTCTGATTTTCTTAACTTCATAGCAGAACCCCCTTTCATGGTATTGCTAGATTTTTACCTGTTGAAACCTGAAAAAAGACAAGAGCTGAAACAAGCAAATTTTCTTTTTCAGATATCAATGAATGTTCTCTTAGTGATAACTTATGTAGAAATGGGAAATGTGTGAATGTGATTGGAATGTATCAGTGTTCCTGTAATCCTGGGTACCAGGCAACTCCAGATAAGCAAGGCTGCATCGGTGAGTATTAGAAATTTTAATACCTGTCAGTTTTATAATTTTTTAATGTGTTCTTTTCAGAATTTCAACTTCATAAAAAATAAGATATAGCTTCAAGATCTATAAAACTGTGCCACCCTGAGTACACCTCAGTACAAAAATTGCACTCTGTTACTGTTGTTAATTTAGCTTTTGTTAATTTTAGTTTAGTTTGATAAGTTATATCACAAAATATTGACTCCTAAAAGCATTTAGGTTCTTCTATTGATAAAGATAGGGAAGAAATATTAAAACTGGGGAATAAAAATGTAAAAAAAAGTAAAAAAGTAGAAACAAAAAAAAGTGATGCATTATAAGATATGTGTATCATCTGTCCCAAATATACTCTCCTAGATATTGATGAGTGCATGATTATGAATGGAGGCTGTGACACTCACTGCAGTAATTCAGAAGGCAGCTATGAATGTAGTTGCAGTGATGGATATGCTCTGATGCCAGATATGAGGAGTTGCGCAGGTAAGATGAAGAAGTTTGACTTTATTTCTTATACTGCATCCACCGAACAATGAGAAAATGTCTATACAGTTCTATAGTAAAGAGGCTTAGAGAATTAACCATGAACCATCAAAGTTAGAACCAGGGTGATGCAGTGATAAAGATGCTGGACTAGGAATGGGTGGACGCAGGTTTTAACCCACCCTAAATTATAGAACCTCAGTGAGTCACTTTCTC
This sequence comes from Aparallactus werneri, assembly GCA_032468035.1. Classification (NCBI taxonomy): domain Eukaryota; kingdom Metazoa; phylum Chordata; class Lepidosauria; order Squamata; family Lamprophiidae; genus Aparallactus; species Aparallactus werneri. The sequence continues at coordinate 315,421 of JANHFQ010002181.1, forward strand.
AAAGCCCAACTACCTCACAGGGCAACTGTTCTGGAGAAAAATTGGAGGAGGGAATGCTATTGTTGTGACTCAGCAGCAACAGCGTGTGGCAGATCTGGCAGCTGAGTCTGATTCAGATGTAGGAGTGGAGTCCGAAGAAGAGGACAACTCTGCTGCTGATAGTAATGTCAGAGGCTGCTGACAATGCGCCAGAGGCTGGCCCCTCCACTTGCTGCCAGCAGTCCTCGTCTGCCGAGAGCAATGAGGATGAAGCCATGCTGGACACCAGAAACAGGAGGCGTTTAAAGAGGCAGTTGGAACAAGGCAGAAGGATGAGCCGAGCTACAGCTGGCCAGTGATGGGCCACATCCCTGAGGACTTAAAAAGGGGTGTGGTTGGGTTGTTAGCTCATGGAGGACAACCGTTGAAATCATTGGAAGTGGGTTTTTGTTAAAGTCTCTTGTTTGTACCACGGTTTGTATTGCATTTGGATTTTCAGGACTTGACAAGTACAGTATTGTTATCTAACTTGCAAAATACCGGTACCTTGAAAGACTTGGCTGGCTTCCTGCATTAAATTGCTTTAAAACTAAAGAACTGTTTGGAGTCCAAGCTTGTGACAAAGGTGGGGGTTTGCTAGTCTGGCCACAACAGCTATGTACATTAGCTTGAGCTCCTGATGGAATAATAGAAATATGAATCAAACAAATAATGGTCACTTATTAGATTTATATTATGCTTATTATATTCTATTATCAAATATAACCTTGATATGCAGCCCAATTCTTTCAATAATTTCCTTACTTGCCTTTAAGCAATCCTCCTACACTAGGATTTTAGCTTCAACAGTAAAATTAGTATGAATTATTATTCTAACAAATGTATGGCTCCAGTAAAGTGCAACAAAGTAGCAGTATATACTAAATATCAGGTTAAAAAATAAAAATGCAGAAAGGAAGGACAAGCTCTGCAAGTCTTTGCAATATTTGTAATTTTTGCAAAGCTCATATGTATAGGATCACATGATGCTTTATTTAAAAAAACATGAATAGATCCCTTTCTTACTATCTTTCTTTCTCTTCAAACCTGTAAATTAGGAAAGATTTTAAACTTCCAAAAAGGAAAGTTTGCTTAATATCTAAAATAATAGTTTCCTCACAAATTTCAGTCTGAGCATTAGAACTATTCGTTTTCAACAAGAAACTCATAAGAATTTTTTTAGGCATCAGAAAAATGTACGGAAATATCAGGGAATGTCAAGTCAGGAATGAAAATAGCCCATGGGTTAAATGCATAAGCTGCCACAACTTCAGCTGATTTTATCAAAATGACAAAAACAATGTCACACAGTTGACGTGCAAGCTCTGCTCCTTTGAAACATGAACATAACATAAAAATGCATATGTAGAATGGCAGGATTAGTGATTGCTTTATAAAAGGAATAAGGGAAATATTTTTACAATATAAGAATCATTCCAGATTATCATAGCCAGACCTGGGCAAAGGATTTCAGATACCTAGATATTAGAATAAAATGGAAATGATGGTAAGAGTTTTACAGTAGTCCAAGGGAATAAGTAAATCCTATGGCAGAGTCACTATGCAGAAATGTAGGCAAGGCAGCAAGTTGACAAAATAAAATAAACCTGGAAATGAGGGGATTTTGGGCACTTTAATATAGGTAAAGACTACAAAATGTTGACATTCTACAGTTATACTGAAAAAAATGTGTGCCCCGACAAATATTTCATAGCAGATTATGTAATAATGCATTTAAACATTTTTTCCAATTTTATTACTTGGAAAAGTCGTATCAAATTTATTAGGCAAATGAAAGATCAAATGTGATGATATTGAGGGTCTTTTTTTCAGATATTGATGAATGTGACAGTAACCCAGATATCTGTGATGGTGGACAGTGCATTAACATTCCAGGAGAATATCGTTGTCTTTGTTATGATGGATTCATGACTTCTGTTGACATGAAAGTATGCATTGGTATGTGAGATAGTTACAGATTTCAGAGGTTCCCTTTTATAAGCTAATGTTATAAAATAGTAACATACAAATAGGGGAAATAATTTAGATTTTTTTTCTGTGCTTAAATGTAATTTTAGTTAAGATAGAGATTTAATTTCAGCTTGTGAAAATGCTGGGAATATAATATATCTTGACTTTATTTGTACCTATGATATTCTAATAAATTAATTTTGGATGGGAAGATGGCATATATGTTAAATTGATTCATTGCTGGTCAGAGTTTTCTTGAATGGTTCCTCATCAAATTGAATAAAGATATCAAGTAGAATAGCATAGAACATAGTGCTCGGCCTAGTATGTTTAACCTTTTTACTTATAATTTGGATGAAAAAGCAGAGGGAATGCTCATCAGATTTGAAGTTCACATAACAGTTAGTGAGATGGCTAATACTTAGGAGACATATATTTTAAAAAATCTCCTGAAAAGATGCTTCAAGAAGTATTTTGCTCTAACCTTCATGAAATAAAGGTACCCATTTTATTCCATACCATGCACGATAATAACATTATTGAAATGTGTTTGTGAATTGAAATTGATCAGAAGCTGAATTTACATCTATTGTAAATTGTGATGTAAAAGGGCAATGCAATCTTAGATTGCAACAATACAAATAAAGTTTCCAGTTCTCATGAAGAAATAGTTACGATGCTGTATTGCTCATATTCCATTTTGACAGAGAGCTGTTCAGTTGCCAAATTTAAAAAAGATTCAAAGAAGCTAATACATGTTTAGAGCAATAGAATTGTGGTAATAATGTACCTGGCTATGCTTAGCCTTGATGTATGATAATACTTCTCAGATAACTAAAGGGTTGTTTCAATCATCCTCCCAAAGAGGAAAACACAGAATAAAGGTCTTAAGGCAGTATGTGGATAAATATTTAGAAAATCATCCAAACAGTAAGATGGCCAATAAGAATAGGAGTTGATCAGATTCCCTTCTCCAATGTATTCAAACAGAGGATGGACAGTCATCTGTTGGGGATAAAATGAGGACCCAGATTGTTAGGGGCGATATGCTGACTCTGTAAAACTGCTTAGAGAGGGCAGTAAAGCACTGTGAAGCAGTGTTGTTGTTGTTAGTCGCAAAGTTGTGTCCGACCCCTCACGACCCCATAAATAACATTCCTCCAGGCCTTCCTGTCCTCTACCATCCCCCAAAGTCCATTTAAGCTTGCACTGACTCCTTCGGTGACTCCATCCATCCATCTCATTCTCTGCCATCCCATTCTTCTTTTGCCCTCAATTGTCCCCAGCATTAGGCTCTTCTCCAGTGAGTCCTTCCTTCTCATTAAGTGGCCAAAGTATTTGAGTGTGAAGCAGTATATACTGTAAGTCTAAGTGCTGTACTATTGCTATACTTCGATTTGAATCTCTGTAGTAAGCAGGAGAATGTACTCATTGGTTTAAATGTCTTCTTCCAATTCTATAATTCTGCATGGTATTAAATAATATGCTTACGTAATTTATAATATATAACAATTCTTTGATTTTGCCAATCAAACTCTTTTAAATGTTAGTCAAAATATAGAAGACATTTTATTTTTTTTATACAGATGTGAATGAATGTGATCTAAATTCGAACATTTGCATGTTTGGAGAATGTGAGAACACCAAAGGATCCTTCATTTGTCATTGCCAGCTGGGTTATTCTGTCAAGAAGGGAACCACTGGATGCACAGGTGAGATACTACAACACTATTTTTTTAAAAACCAGCATAAATAAACTTAGATTTGCCTCTGTGAAGAGGTTCTAAACATTTTTCATCGTTACTGATTTGGGCTTCCTTCTCATGCTACTAAAAAAGAGGGATTCTGCAAATAAGTGGATGCTTTCAGGTGGAAGAGACTATGTTGGTAAAGCATAGTGTGAACATGACTGATCCTAGATGGGGAGGGTGCAAAAGTGGCTCATATGGTGCCATGCAACTGGACCAGGGCAGTGAGTAATGCTGGAGTGTGTGCAAGTAATTTGCTGGGGTGACTTGTGACCTTCCCTACCAGTTTCCCCATTCACTTTGCTTGAAGGAAGCTAGCAGGGAAAATCACTAATTCAGTCACATGACTGTGGGGTGCTGTAACTTTTGTAAGTATGAGCCAACTGCCAACCACCCGGATTGTAACTGTTTTCTTTAATAGCAAATGTATTCTTGTGAGAAAAATCTTATAAAGAATTTATGATTTCCACATGCTTGTTTCTCACCTAATTTCCATAGATATGACGACAGCAGTAGAAGTCAGATGAATATAAAATGCTTTCTATGAAATTTGCACAGCAGTTTCTTTAATTCATCCTTTCTGGCATGTAATTCAAGAAACATGATTTTTAATTTGTTTTGGAGTTTTTTTGTATATGATTTATTGATTTTTTTTTTTTGAAGTAAATTGTAACTCTTCTATCATATCGGGAACTCCAAGAAAATGTGACACTGAGAGATGTGGCAGGTTTTCTTCTCATGTTATATTGGCTCCTTTATATATTTTGATACTTTTCTATGATTAATTGCTTACAATTGCCTATGTCACTATATTTCTTTCTTAGGTTTATGAAACTAATATCCATTATATTTAAATCTATATTAAATCCATGTTATGATTTATAGGAATTATTTAGAGTTATTTTATCAGTTGCAGATGTTATAAAAAGAGAAATAATCATGATATTTAAAATATGTGGTACATTAAAGCCATTATCATTATTACCAACCTAGCTAACACTTAACCAGTTAGTTAAAAGTTTCAATATTTTAATGTTTAACATTTGTTTGTTTAGATGTGGATGAATGTGAGATTGGTGCCCATAACTGTGACATGCATGGTCTGTGTTTCAATGTTCCGGGAAGCTTCAGATGTAGCTGTAAGGAAGGATGGATTGGAAATGGAATTAAGTGTATAGGTGAGTAAAGATAAATTGATATGGTTGTTTGCCTCATAAAAAAACAAATGTAAGGTATGTGTTCATTTTAAAAATGATTCTATAGGTTGATCAATAAGATAACCAGCTAACTGACACCACAGTAACAAAATCAATTGTATATATACTACTAGTTTATTACCCGGCTTTGCCCGGATATAGTGTGGCCTGTCATTCCTTCCCCGCTGCCTTCTCAGTCACTGCTGCTTTGTCTGGCCCCATCCCGGTACCTCCGCAGCTGCCTCGTGCAGCTCCATCCCATGCAGCTCCATCCCGACCTAGTACTATCACTGCCTCCTCATATAGTATGGCCTGATGCTCCTCCCCCACTGCCTTCTCAGACTGGCTGCCTTCTCAGAGCGGCAGCGAGGCCTGACATTGGTCTCTGGCACACGTTGTGGAGTGCCAGAGAAAATTGCACTTGCCTGACAATGTTGGTGGGGGTTGCCACTTTAACAGTTTTTTAGGGGGTTCACACCCCATGATGGCATATGTGACCCCCACAGTGTTTGTCTCCAGAGTGTAAGGTATGTGCATGGCAATTTTGGGTGAGATTGGTGCAGGCGTGGAAGAGCATATAAGGCACATACACACACGCATTCACACACACTGCTTTATATATATAGATTGGGAAATGGATCTAAAAGAATTTCAATAAATTGCAGATAGAATCTCTCTTCTACATATAAGCTAAATCAAATGCTTCCATTTTGCATATGGATGTATTGGTTATTTTCAGAACAAACTTTATAAACTTATCATTTAATCATGTATCATTTATCAGGATTTCCTCTTCCAAAAATTAATTTCAGACAACTGCTGAAAAAAGAATGACCTTCACTGTCAACTGTAAATTAATTCACAATTCACAATATTGCTTAGGCTGTGTATTGATGCAAAAATTAAAATGTAGCTCTGAGAATTTCAGTAAACTAACCTCATTAGCACCCCATCCACAAGATAGGAATGAATTATATCTATTGTTGTTTTTCGCAGTATCTTCTCTCCAATTTCAGATAGTCTTTTGGTTCCAAATCTTCCTGTCTTCACCAGTATTTTAAAAGTACATCTGTATATTTCATTGTTATTAACTATTCAAATATAACCATTATCCACAAGATAGTGAGTGAAACTTGCATGATCTCTAGAGTTTCCTGAGAGGGTAGCACCTTGTGGGATCATAACTATTCTCATAGTTCACCAAATGTTTTTTGGTCTTTTTAGAATATCTGAGATAGCATTTAACCAATTCATCAATTTTCTGGTGTTTCGATAATAAATATCAAGCTAAACTTTTTGCTTTTAGAAAAGAATTATTGAAACCAATACTAATAGCCTTTAAGCCAACTTCTGCTAGCAATTTGCTTGTGTGAATTCAGTAAAGCCAAATAATGGTTACCATTAATATGTTTATGATTTTTCACTTTCTTATTTGCTTTAATAGATCTTGATGAGTGCTCTAATGGAACACACCAATGTAGCATAAATGCTCAGTGTGTAAATGCTCCTGGGTCATATCATTGCACTTGTGCAGAAGGATTTACTGGAGATGGATTTATTTGTTCAGGTGAGAGAAAGTTTAAACATATTTTATGAAATAATTATATGTAATTTAGAAATGGAATTTAAAACTTCATGTGACAATGGATTGGTTTGGCGTTTACTTTTATGTGAACCTGACTATGGAGTTTCATCAAAGTCCTAAATTTTCTCATATATCATTCTGAAATACAGATTATTTTGAAAATGGTATATATATTCCTTGGAAAATAATTTTTTTCTACTAATAAATTTAAGAAATAGTGAATGAAATGAATTTCTAATCTATAAATTCTTAATGCTGCAAACATTTCCAATTCAATAGATATTGATGAATGTGCAGAAAATATTAATCTGTGTGACAATGGACAATGTCTTAATATTCCTGGTGGATACCGTTGTGAGTGTGAGATGGGCTTCACTTCAACTTCCAATAGCCGAACTTGCCAAGGTAATTCTAATCTCATTTTGAGTATCTGGATTGTGAGTGAGCAGTGGCTCAGTGATAAGAACCTGGGGCTTGTTGGTTGGAAAGCCGATAGTCCAGATTCAAGACCCGAGTGTCGCATGATGGGATGAGCAGAGTGTGAAGTTCCTTAAGGATGGGCTCTAGCACAAGTCCAAAAACTCAGAAGACAAAATCTCTGGTCCCGGTGACCCACCCAGTTTGGATCCTGCAACATTATACTGGGATACGTATATTTGCATTAATTTGTGACATTCTGTTCTTATTGTATAATAAAATTAATAGAGCCAACTTCTTCTCAGTAAACCACAGGGAACCATATATGAATAAAATTTAGACTTTTCAAATATAGGTTTGCATTTGATGGATTATTATGAAATAAATTATTGGGTGTATGTATTGTATTCATACATAGTGACTAATCATTTCAGGTACTATCCTTTGTTTCAGATATTGACGAATGTGCCTTTCAGAATATATGTGTGTTTGGTACTTGCAATAACTTACCTGGCATGTTTCACTGTATTTGTGATGATGGCTATGAACTGGACAGAACTGGAGGAAATTGTACAGGTAAAAAAATATGTCTCTGGGCGGGGTAGGTATATATATATAGAAGTATGTGTATAACCAATCCTCTATGTAAAGAAGTCAAAACAGGAACATTACTGACACAAAAAGAAAGTGGACTACTATTATTAGTGGACTATTGTTCATTGATAATATTTTTTTCCATATGGACTTGTCAGCAAATATTTCCAAAAATACAAAATTATATATTCTTCCTATGAACAGATTAGGTGAAAGCTGTAATTATACACGATCTTCAAAAGAAAAATTCCAGCATTAAAAAGTTGTATGTACTAAAATATAATTATATATATGCTATAATAATACTATAATAGCTATGAAATTCAATTATATTTTACATAATTAGATTTTGGTTAAAAGAAAGAATTCTGACTTCTTTTTTTATTATACATATTCTAATCATTGCTAGAATATGAGTGGTCCCTTGGTCTAGAGTGAAGACATTCGTCTCCCACTCAGAAGGTTGAGAATTCAGTGCTAGGCAGCAACAGATGTTTCTTTATCAGGATGCAAAGAGAAAACATCTGCTGCAAACTGCACATAGGCATCAGGAAGGCATCCGACCGGTAAAACATTCACTCCATTCAGTCACCCTGAGTCCACTCTGATAAAAGGGATTATAGGGTTGTAAAAATTAAAAAAAATCATTGCTAGAATATAGCCATGAAATCAAAATACAATGAAGTGTTGATTGGTTCAGTATTTCAGCAACTGGCTGAGATTAACAGGCTGTGTTAAGTAGCAGTTAAGAAGGAAGTGTGTTTATTTATTTTTATTATGAAATGAATATAAAGGTTTAAGATTAATTTCAGATACATGTTCTTTATTTTAGATATTGATGAGTGTGCTGATCCTATAAATTGTGTCAATGGCTTTTGTGTAAATATTCCTGGAAGGTATGAATGTAACTGTCCTCCAGATTTCCAGCTGAATCCAACAGGAGTTGGCTGTGTTGGTATGTAGAATTACACATATAATTATTTTATATAAGTGGAGAGGGAAGACTACCATATAGATGTCTATTGTAGGAGACAAGTACAAAAATGACAACAAATGATTACATAGTCTGAATTATATTTCATCACATCAAACCCTTACCCCCCTCCCT